>CAUYQV010067929.1:0-14303 GCA_963574575.1 Galagoides demidoff | reverse complement strand
AAAAAATAGCTGGGCATTGTGGCAGGCACCCGTGGTCCCAGATACTTGGGAGGCTGAGGTAGGAGACTCACTTCAGTGCAGGAGTTGTAGGTTGCTGTGAGCTGTGATGCCATGGCACTCTACCCAGGAGGATAGCTTGAGGCTCTGTCTCAAAAAAAAAAAAATTCCAACTTCCACACTGGTGAAAGGATGTCCACTGGATTTTCTAAAAACTTGATACCCAGAATTATACCAGGCTTATCAATATTCTCAATCAATGTGAATGACTTAAATTGCCCTCTAAAGAGGCACAGGTTGGCTGACTGGATACAAAAACTCAGGTCAGGTATCTCCTGCATACAAGAATCTCATCTTATCTTAAAAGATAATATAGACTCAGTGTGAAGGGAGGATCATCTATATTCCAGGCAAATGGAAAGCAGAAAAAAGGAGGTGTTCCAATTTTATTCACAGATACAAAGATACAATGGGATTTAAATCAACAAAAGTAAGCAAGGATAAGGATGATCACTTTATTTTTGTTAAGGGTAATATTCAATATGATGAGATTTCAATTCTCAATATTTATGCACCCAACCAGAATGCACTTCAGTTTATAAGAGATATTCTAACAAGCATGAACAACTGATTTCTTCCAGCTCCATCAGAGTTGGAGATTTTACCACTCCTTTGGCAGTGTTGGATAGATCCTCCAACAAGAAGCTTAGCAAAGAAATTTTAGATTTAAATGTAACTATTCAGCATTTGGATTTAACTGACATCCACATAACATTTCATCCAAACAAAACTCAATACACATTTTTCTAATCAGCCCATGGAACTCCAAAATTGACCACATCTTAGGTCACAAGGCCAACCTCAGCAAATTTAAAAGAAAATAAATTATTCTATACATCATCTTAGACCAACATGGAATAAAAGTTGAACTCAGTAAAAACAGTAACCTACAGACTCATACAAAAACATGGAAGGTAATTAACCTTATGCTGAATCATAGGTGGGTCAGAGACAAGATCAAGAAGGAAATTACCAAAGTTTTGGAACAAAATGACAATGAGGACACAAGTTACCAGAATCTCTGGGATAATGCAAAGGCAATCCTAAGCGGAAAATTTATAGCACTGCAAGCCTTCCTCAAGAAAATGGAAAAAGAGAAAGTTAACAACTTAGTGGGACATCTAAAGCAACTGGAAAAGAAAAAAACACTCCCAACTGAAACCCAGCAGGTGAAGAGAAATAACCAAAAGTAGAGCAGAATTAAATGCAACTGAAAAAAAAAAAGAATCATACAACAGATCAAAAATCAAAAAGTTGTTTTTTTAAAAAGGTCAAGAAAATAGGTAAACCTTTGGCCAACCTAACCAAGGGGAAGAAAAAAGTAAAATCTCTAATTTTATAAATCAGAAATTCTAAAGACAAAATAACTACAGATCTCTTAGAAATCCAAAAAATCCTTAATGAATATTATAAGAAACTTTATTCTCAGAAATATGAAAATGTGAAGGAAATAGACCAATACTTGGAAGCACGTCACCTCCCAAGACTTACCCAAAATGAAATACAAATGTTCAAGTTCTGAAATAGCATGAACTATACAAAATCTACCTCAAAATTAGAGCCCAGGATCAGACGGCTTCACATCAGAATTCTGCCAAACCTTTAAAGAGGAGCTATTACCTATATTACTTAACCTTTTCCAAAATATAGAAAAAGAAGGAATACTACCCAACACATTCTATGAAGCAATCATCACCTTGATCCCCAAACCAGGAAAAGACTCACAAGAATATAAAATTACAGACCAATATCACTCATGAATATTTATGCAAAAATATTCAAAAAGATCCTAACGAACAGATTCCAGGACACATCAAATCATGACCAAGTGGGTTTTATCCCAAGATCTCAAGGATGGTTCAACATACATATATCTATAAATATAATTCATCACATAAACTAATTAAAAAACGAAGACCATATGATTCTCTCAATTGATGCAGAAAAAGCTTTTGATAATATCCAGCATCCTTTCTTGATCAGAACACTTAAGAAAATTAGTATAGAAGTAACATTTCTTAAATTGATAGAGGCCATCTACACCAAACCCGCAGCCAATATTGTATTGAATGGAGTAAAGCTGAAATCATTTCCACTCAGATCAGCAACAAGGCAAGGTTGCCCATTGCCTCCATTGCTCTTTCACATTGTAGTGGAAGTTTTAACCATCGCAATTAGGGAAGAAAAAGGCGATCAAGGGTATCCACATAAGATCAGAAGAGATTAAACTTTCACTCTTCACAGATATATGATTGTATATCTGGATAACACCAGGGATTCTACTATAAAATTCTTAGAAGTGATCAAGGAATACAGCAGCATATCAGGTTACAAAATTGACACTCATAAATCGGTAGCTTTTGTATAGACCAATAGTTGCCAAACTGAAAAAACAGTCAAAGACTCTATTCCATTCACAGTAGTGTCAAAGAAGATGAAATATTTGGGAGTTCACCTAACAAAGGATGTGAAAGATCTCTATAAGGAGAACTATGAAACTCTAAGAAAAGAAATAGCTGAAAATGTTAACAAATGGAAAAACATACTATGCTCATGGCTGGGAAGAATCAACATTGTTAAAACGTCCATACTATCCAAAGCAATATATAATTTTAGTGCAATCCCTATTAAACCTCCACTGTCATACTTTAGAGATCTCAAAAAAATAATACTTCATTTCATATGGAATAAGAAAAAAACCTCCAATATCCAAGACATTAATCAGAAATAAAAACAAAGCAGGAGGAATCATGCTACCAGACCTCAGACTATACTATAAATCGATAGTGATCAAAACGGCGTGATACTGGCACAAAAACAGAGAATTATATGTATGGAAAAGAATAGAGAGCCAAGACATGAATCCAAGCTACTTATGGCTACCTGATCTTTGACAAGCCAATTAAAAACTTTGAGTGGGGAAAAGATTCCCTATTTAACAAATGATGCTGGTTGAACTGGCTGGCGACCTGTCGAAGACTGAAAATGGATCTACACCTTTCACCACTAAGTAAAATACTAGAATAAATTGTAGGGGAAACACTTAAAGAAATTGGCCTGGGAAAATACTTTATGAGGAGGACCACCCTAGACAATTGAAGGAACATCAAAAATACACTACTGGGACTTCATCAAACCAAAAAGCTTCTGCACAGCCAAGAACACAGTGAGTAAAGCAAGCAGACAGCCTTCAGAATGGGAGAAGATATATTCTGGTTATGTGTCCGACAAAGGTTTTATAACCAGAATTCACAGAGAACTCAAATGTATTAGCAAGAAGAGAACAAGTGATCTCATCTCAGTGTGGGTAAGAGACCTTAAGAGAAACTTCTCAGAAGAAGACAGGTGCATCACCTACAGATATATGAAAAAATGCTCATCATCCTCAGTCATCAGAGAAATGCAAATCAAAACTACTTTGAGATATCATCTAACACCAGTAAGATTAGCCCATATCACAAAATCCCAAAACCACAGATGCTGACACGGTTGTGGAGAAAAGGGAACACTTCTACACTGCTTGTTAAATTGCATACTAATACATTTCTTTTGGAAAGATGTCTGGAGAACACATAGAGAACTAAAAATATACCAGTCATTTGATTCTATAATTTCTCTACTAGGTATATATCCAGAAGACCAAAAATCACACTACAACAAAGATATTTGTACCAGAATGTTTGTTGCAGACCAATTCATAATTGCTAGGTCATGAAATAAGCCCAAGTTCCCATTGATCCACAAATGAATTAATAAATTGTTGTATATGTACACCATGGAATACTATGCAGCCCCATAGAAAGAGGGAGACTTTACCTCCTTCATGTTTACATGGATAGAGCTGGAAAATATTCATCTTAGCAAAGTATCTCAAGAATGGAAAAAAAAGTATCCAATATACTCAGCCCTACTATGAAGCTTATTTATAGCTTTCATAGGAAAACTATAATCTAATTTTAGCCCAAGAATATGGGGAAAGAGGAGAAGGAGTGAAAGGGAAGGAGGAGGATGGGTGGAGGAAGGGTGTTTGGTGGGAACAGACCTATGGCTCATCTTATAAGGGTACATGTGAATCTTTATAAATGTAGAATATAAATGTCTTCACACAATAACTAAGAGGATGCCATGAAGGCTATGTTAACCAGTTTGATTAAAGTATTTCAAATTGTACAGAATACCAGCACACTGTACCTCATGACTGCATTAATGTACACAGCTATGATTTAATAAAAAAATTAAAAAATATATTAAAAAATATATATGTAGCAGAAGGGACAAACTTTAATAGGAATATATGTGTTGGAATGTGTCACCAGGATACCAGGTGGAGCTTTGCTTTTTTAGCAGATAGAAAAGACAGCCAGCACCCTCTGTGGTCCTTATTACTGACTTAGTTGCCCTTGGTGATTGTTTCCTTAGCATTCAGACCCTACCAGGTTGGAGAGTCTCTAGAATCCTTCAAGGGCATGTATCACATTCCCCCCTGACACCAGTTCCCGTGGGGTATAAGAGTCCTCAGCCTGTCCCCAGAGTGGATTTCTGATCCTAATAGGCTGAATTAATATGGCCATGTTTTAGGCCCCTGCTAAGACCTTCTCACAACCTTCCTATAATAATGGAAGCCCCCTGGCCACCAATATCTTCCCAATATGGCTGACTTGCTAGCCATAAAACTGATGGCAAATCCACTCCAACTGTGTTAAAATCTGGTTGCTATATACTGTCCAAGTTCACCTACACTTTCAAGCTTTCCACTCAGTGTGCAGCTATTTTCCAAAACCAAAAACTCTGGAAAGGCTTCTTCCCATCCTGAACCTCCACTGAGAGGGCTCACCAATTCCAGTGGGTCACAATTGCTTGCCTAATGCATCAGATTTCCACTGCTCTGGAACACACACTGTATCCAGGTCACCACCTCTTTGCTGGGCTCTCTCAGCTATGACTTCAGGTAAGGTCCCCATGCAAGGTATGGTTGAGATCTCTCATTTTCCCCAATCATACTAGGAGAGCTCTACTGAACAGTCTCTCTGGACTACCATCTTGCTCTGCCCCCAAAGAAAGTATCTATAGTTAACTTTTATATAAATAGGGAAACCAAAACATTTGTGTGAATTACTTTATTGTGATATTTACCTTTTTGCAGTGTTTTGGAATCCAAGCCACAACATGTTTGAGGTATACCTGTATTAGGCAGGAAAAGGACAGCATGGAAGGGCAAAGGTGAAAGTAAAAGACAAACAAAACAAAACAAAACAAAACTGCCTGGGAGTGGTTGAATTCAGGAGATAGGACTGGGAGGGAACCAGAGTGTTAATCAATAATAGTGTTGACTGTGTTGATTTGTCCATAACGAATTCATGATAGATATTGCATGTTGATGAAAATGAAATCCTGAAGAAAGGGAGCATGGACATCATAGTGTGCCTTGTTTTCTATTTCTGTTCTTTCCTCCTGGAGAGAATGCAAGGAGTTAAGAAAGTTTTATTACAACCTCTATGTGACCATGGGTAAATTTCTTTTTAGGTTTCATTGTTCTATCTGTGCAATGAAGAGACTAGGCCATGTGATCTTCAAGGTCTCTTCCAGTTCTGATGCTCATTTTTTTAAATATGTATTTATTTATTCAGCATATATAATATAGTTACTAAATACTGGGTATGTGCAAGGTGCTGGGGATATAGAAATTAATTCACTGTAGTTCCTGTATTAAAGGACCATATGTTTTGGGGGATAAAGATGGTGAGGGAAGGTAGGGTAGAAGGGGAGAGCAGTTAGCACACAAGGTCTATATTACATAGCAGAAGCTATATAATACAGTGAATATATAATACAGAGAATGTCATCTTTAACTGCAATGATTAGAGAAAGCTTTATAGAAGAGGTATAGAGTTCACCTGAATATTTTCTTTTAATTTTCAGTATTTTTATTTTTATTTATTTTCAGATGATGCATAATAGTTGTACAGATTTTTGAGTTATAGTGTGATATTTTAAAACCCGTATATTATGTGTAATTAACATATCAATCACCTTCAGCAATTGTTATTTATTTTTGCTGGGAATATTCAAATTTGATTCTTTCACTATTGAAAAAAATCAAGTAGATAGGGTTGGAGCAAGATGGCAGGCTACAGACAGCTTCTTTGCAATCAGGCATGGTAAGATTGGAAAGAGAAGACTCCAGGCACCTCTGGCTTGTGGGCTGTACCCCCAAACATCATTTCTTGGGTACAGGGAGGCAGTGTTAAATTTCAGGGCACCAAGAGGAGGATGAAAGTAGTGGAGAAGCAGCAAGCATTTGCAACCAGTCTGAGGCCAGCTGGCTGTGGTGGCTACAGTGACAGCAGCTATAGCAGTGATCAGAGTTTGAAGACAAGAAAGGACTTCCCTGTGGTTTTCATTTTCCTTTCTTTCTTTTCTTTTCTTTTTCTTCTTTCTTTCTTTCTTTTTGTTGTTGTTGTTGTTGTTTTCTGGACTTGAGCCCTTGGTTGAGTTACCTTGGCAGACCTTGGTCCTGGAGAGAGGCCAGTTCTGGCACACCTGAAAAGCGGGCAGCCACTTCTGTAGAGATCCAAGTGACACATGATTTCCTGGGAAAACCACAGTTTACCAAGGGACACAGTGAGGAAAGTTTGAAGTGTGTCTATTAAGTGACTGAGGAGAGCTTCAGGTTCCAACCCAGTGAGTTTTGAGGGCAAAGAAGTCAAAAGAAGCTTCCAGTCTCTGGTCTGTACAACTGTATTGTGATTAGCATCTGATGCCCCAAAAGATCACCTGTTGCCAAGACATTATTCAGCAAGATAAATACACATATTAGTTTTTGTTTTACTTTTATAAACAAAAATTTTTCAACTTTTTTCCCCATAGAATTTTCTTTTCCTTTTTTTATCTTCATTTTGTTGTGTAAATGTAATTTTTTATTATTGCCTTCTTTAATAATGAGGGCTTGATTTTCATTAGTTTTTCTGCCCCTATTATTTGTTTTTGCCCCAATTTTATCCCTCAGTGTTTTAGTTTGTTTGTTTTGGTTTGATTTTTAACATTTCTGTTTTTTTTTCTCTTTTAGTATAGGTCAGTTCCTGTGTCTGCTCAGCCTGGCAAGGAGCTGCAGACGTCAAGAGACCCACCAAACCTATCCTCCTCAGAGATTGGGATTTGTGGGTGTGTGTCAAAGTACTCTACTGTATACTGTATACTATTACTGTTGTCTCTCCCTTTCTGTTCCTCTCTTCTTTTTGTCAATATTCCCTTTTACTCCCCCTTTCTGTTCTCGTTTCTTTCTTTTTTTTAAATCCTTTATTCTTTCTTCTCTTCACTCCTCTCTTCCTTTTAGTACTTTACCAAAAGGATACATTAACACCTTAGGTCACAAGCATGGTAACTTAAAGAGCAAGAGGAAGTGATAGGAAAAAGTAGGGCAAAAAAAAAAAAAGACAAAAAGAAAACACTCATGAGAAAGAAACAGGAAAAGAATAGTGGTAACATGAAAAACCCAAATATTGAAGCCCCCACTAAGGAATCATGAGGTAGCTTCTGCAGAGGATTCTACCTGTAAATACATGGTAGAAATGACAGAAATGAATTTAAAACATTGAAGGTAAAAATAGTAAAGGAAATTACTGAGAAAGTGGAAAACGACCAAAAAGAAAGAATCAAATAAGAGATGACTGATTCGAAGAATATAGAAAGAATATAGTGGAGCTTAAGGTATTGAAGCAGCCAGTCAGAGAACTTAAAGATGCAGTAAAAAGTATCAATAACACGTTATACCATGCAGATGAAAGAATCTCAGAGGTAGAGGATAAAACACTGGAGCTAACTTAGGATGTTACAGAGGCAGAAAAAAAAAAAGAGAGAGAGAGAGAAAGCAGAAAGTTCACTGACAGAATTATGGGACTTCATGAAATGTTCAAACATAAGAATAATAAGTATGCCAGAAGGGACAGAAGGAGGCCCCAGACAAATGGAAGACATACTAGAGAGTATCATAAATGAAAATTTCCCAAACATCACCAAAAATTATGACACACTACTTTCAGAGGGATATCAGACTCCAGGTCTTCTCAACTTTAATAGAGCTGCTCCAAGACATATTGTCATGAACCTGTCCAAAATCAAAACAAAAGAGAAGATTCTGCAGGCATCCGGGAGTAAGGACCAATTGACCTACAGGGGCAAATCCATCAGGGTGACTGTGGACTTTTCAAATGAAATTTTTCAAGCCTGGAGACAATGTTCATTTACCTTTAATCTAATTAAACAAAACCATTTTTAGCCCAGAGTTCTATATCCTGCTAAGCTAAGTTTTAAAATTGATGGAGATCTAACTTATAGAGTATAAATGTCTTAACACAATAATTAAGTAAATGAGATGAGGGATATATTAAATAGTACAATGTAAGCATTCCTAATTGTATATGAAAGCAGCACATTGTACCCCATAAATGCATTAATGTATGCATGATGTACCTCTTTAGGATTTAATTACAAAAATAAAAAAAATAAAATTTATGGTGAAATCAAATTATTTACTCATATGTAAATGTTGAAGAAGTCTACCACAAGAAGAACAGCTCTCCATGAAACACCTAGATCTACTTTCCACACTGACCATCACAATGGACTAACAGAAAAGTAAACACACAGAATATAAAGGACAAAATCTAGCTTCCAAAGCATTTCAAAGTATAAAACTAAATAATGAACTTTCACAAAATAAGATGAATAGAACTTCACCACAGTTATGAATTATATCAAAACATGTTAATGGCTTCAATTCCCCACCGAAGTTGCATAATCTGGATGATTGGAGAAAAAAGCACAAGCCATCCATTTGCTGTCAGCAGGAAACGCTCCTAACCTCAAAGAAAAAAACTAAAATTTTATATTAAGGGATGAAAGACAACTTTTCAGGAAAATGGAAATCATAAGAAAAGAGGAGTTACAATCTTATTTTCAGATACAAGTGGATGTAATTAGGGTGGGCAAGGGAGTTGAAGAGAAACTTCTCTGAAGATGACAGGCACACAGCCTACAGACACATAAAAAATGCTCATCATCCTCAATCATCAGAGAAATGCAAATCAAAACAACTTTGAGATATTATCTAACTCCAATAAGATTAGGCCACATCACAAAATCCCCAAACCAGAGATGTTGGCATGGATGTGAAGAAAAGGGAACCCTTCTGCACTGCCAGTGGGAATGCAAACTAATACATTTGGAGATCACTTAGGGCTCTAAAAGTAGACCTGCCATTTGATCCTGCAATTAATTCCTCTACTAGGTATATATCCAGAAGACCAAAAATCACTTTATAACGAAGATATTTGCACCAGAATGTTTATTGCAGCCCAGTTCATAATTTATAGGTCATGGAAGAAGCCCAAGTGCCCATGCCCATTGACCTATGAATGCATTAATAAATTGTGGTATATGTACACCGTGGAATAGTATGCAGCCTTAAAAAAGATAGAGACTTTACCTCTTTCGTGTTACATGGATAAAGCTTGAACTCCATATTCTTCTTAGCAAAATATCTCAAGAATGGATGAAAAAGTATCCAATGTACTCAGCCCTACTATGAAACCAATTTATAGCTTTCTTAGCTATAACCCAATTATAGCCCAAGAAGAATGGAAGAGGGAGGGGAGGGTAGAAGAGAGAGGGAGTGGGTGGAGGGAGGGTAATTGGTGGAACCACAGCTATGGTGCATTTTACAAAGGCACATGTTAAATTTACTAAGTGTAGAATATAAATAACTAACTTAACACAATAACTAAGAAAATGTGGTGAAGGCTATGTTAACAAGTTTGATTAAAATATTTCAAATTGTATATAAAACCAGCACACTGTACCCCATGATTACATTGATGTACACAGCTATGATTTAATTAAAAAACATTAAAATCATCATTTTCATTTAAAAAAAAGTGGATGTAAAGCAACTAAAGTAAAAAAGACAAAGATGAACACTTTGTACTGGTCAAGGGAATAATAAGGCAAGAAAACATTACAATTTTAAATATTTATGCACCCAACTTAAATGCTTCTTGATTTTTAAAACAGACCTAAATTAGTATGACCAGTATGATATTCCATAACATCATATTAGGAGGTGACTTTAATACTACTCTTACAGAGCTGGACAGCTCCTCTAAACAGAAACTAATGAAAGATACAAGGGACTTCAATGTGATCCTAGAACAACTGTGCTTGATAGACATATAGAACACTCCATCTCAAAGCTAAAGAATACATGTTCTTCTCATCAGCCCATGGAACAGTCTCCAAAATAGACCATATCCTATTTTATTTGAAACAAATCATAAGCAAAATAAAAAAAATTAAATTATACCTTGCATCTTCTCAGGTCACAAGGCAAAAAGGTAGAACTCAACTCCAACAAAAATTATCATACCCATACATGACACTAAATAACCTTATGCTGAACGACAGTTGGGTCAAGGAAGAGATAAAAAAGGCAATCATTAATTTTTTTGAGCATAACAACAAAGAAAGCACAAGGTACCAAATCCTGTGGGATACTGAAAAAGCAGTCCTAAGAGGGAAATTTATTACGTTATATGGTTACATCTGAAGAACAGAAAAAGAGCACATCAATAACCTAATGAATCTTATTAAACAAATGGAAAAAGAAGAGAAATCTAATCCCAAACCTACCAGAAGACAAGAAATAACCAAAATTGAATGAAAAATAAATGAAATTTAAACTAAGAGAATTATTCAAAAAATTAATGAAACAAAAAGTTGGTTATTTCAAAACATAAATAAAATCAATAAAATATTGGCCAGATTAACCAGAAACAGAAAAGTACAATCTTTAATATTCTCAATCAGAAATTAAAAGGGGGGAATAACAACTGACACCACAGAGATACAAGAATTTTTTCTTACTACTACCAAAGACTTTATGCCCAGTAATTTGACAATGTGGAGTAAATGGACGTATACCTTGAATAATACCATCTTCCTAGACTTAATCAGAAATAAATAAATCTCTTGACAGACCAATATTAAGGATTCAGATTTCAGAAAAAATAAAAAAAGCTTCCAACAACAAAACAAATAAATAAAAATGCTCAGGAACAGATGGCTTCACAACAGAATGCTATCATACCTTTAAAGATAAGCTTCTACCTATACTGGAGAATCTAATCCAAATCATTTAGAAGGAAAGAACCTTCCCAAACACGTTATATGATGCAAACATCACCTGGGAAAGGACCGGGAAAGGACCCAGCCAAAAAGGAGAACTAGAGACCAATTTCACTAATGAATATTGATACAAAAATACTCAACAAAATCTTAGCTAATACAGTGCAGCTACTCAGTAAAAAAATTACACATCACAATCAAGCAGGCTTCATCCAAGGGATGCAAGGTTGGTTTAACATTCACAAATCCATAAATGTAATACAGCAAATCAATAGAAGCAAAAACAAAGAGCATATGGTCCTCTCAATACATGCAAAAAAAAAGCATTTGATAAAATTCAGCATTGTCTTCTAACAAGAACACTTAAAAATAGGCATGGGGGCACATTACCTAAGGTAAATGAAGCAATCTATGACAAAACCACAGTGAACATCATACTAAATGGAGTAAAACCAAATGCTTTTCCACTCAGAACTGGAACCACACAAGGATGTCCACTAACACCATTATTATTCAACATAGATAGTTCTGGAAGTTCTAGCCATTGCAATCAGCTAAAAGAAGTATATAAATTGCATCTAAATGGTGGTAGAGGAGGTCAAACTCTCCCTCTTTGCTGATGATATAATCATATACATAGAAAACCCCAGAGACTCAAATAGTAAACTTCTGGAAGTCATCAGGAAATACAGTAATGTCTAAGGGAATAAAATCAATGTATACAAATATGTAGCCTTTGTATATGCCAATAACAGCCAAGTTAAGAAGCAAATCAGGACACAATTTCCTTTACAGTAGCTTAAAAGAAAATGAAATACTTAGGAAAATACCTAATAAAAAAGGTGAAAGAACTTTTCAATATGAAACTTTAGGAAGTGAAATTGCAGAAGACACTAATAGATGGAAGAACATACTATGCTCTTGGCTGTGAAGAATCAACATTGTCAAAATGTCTGTTATACCCAAAGCAATCTACAGATTCAATGCCATGTACATTAACATACCAACTTCATATTCTGAAGAAGTGAGAAAAATAGTATTTCATTTGTATAGAACCAGAAAAATTAACCCTATATAGTTAAGGCTATTCTTAGTAATAAAAACAAAGTCAAAGGCATCACCCTACCAAACTTAAGGCTATTTAAAGGTCCACAGTAATCAAAACAGAATGATATTGTCACAGAAATAGAGACATAGACATATGGAACAGAATGGAAAACCAAGAGATAAAACAAGTCTCTACTGGCCATCTGATTTTTGATAAAGGAAACAAAAGCATACAACGGGAAAAAAAAAATCCCTAGTTAACAAGTGATGCTGGGAGAACTTGGTAACCATATGTAAATGACTGAAACTTTACCCAAATCTTTCACCCCTGACAAAAGTTGACTTAAGATGTTTAAAAGACTTAAATATGAGACATAAAATGATAAAATATTTAGAAAAAAGTATGAGGAAAACTCCTGATGATGTTGGACTGGGGAATGATTTTATGACAAAGACTTCAGTGGTCATCACAACAAGAACAAAAATTAACAAATGGGACTTAGTTAAGCTGAAAAGCTGCACAGCTAAGAAAACAAGTAAAGCAAAAAGACAACCTTCAAAATGAAAAAAAGATATTTACAGGATGTTAATCTGATAAAGGGTTAAATTATTAACCTTCTACAATCTACAGATAACTCAAACAAAAAACAAAAAAAAAGAGTAAACAATTTCATCTACCTCTGGGCAAGAAATATGAACAGAAAATTTTCTGATGAAGACATATGAAAGGCTAACAAACATTTGAAAATTTGCTCATCACCCCTGATCATCAGAGAAACAGAAATTGAAACTATCCTGAGATATCACCTAATCCCAGTGAGAATGGCCACCATCATAAAGTCTCAAAGCTGCAGATGCTGGCATGGATGTAGAGAGAAAGGAACACTTTTAAACTGCTGATGGGACTGCAAACTAATACAACCTTTTTGGAAGTAAGTAGGGAAGTAGGGAGAATCCTCAAATAACTCAAAATAGACCTACCATTTGATCCTACAATTCCATTACTGGGTATCTACCTAGAAGGAAAAAAAAATTATCATAAGGACATTTGCACTGTTTATTCCAGCTCAATTTACAATTACCAAAATGTGGAAGCTACCTAAATGCCCACAAACCCAGGAATGGATTACCAAGATGTGATATATGTATATCATGGAATACTATTCAGCCATTAAGAAAATGGAAACTTGGCTCGGAGCCTGTGGCTCAAGCGACTAAGGTGCCAGACACATACACCTAAGGTGGTGGGTTCAAATCCAGCCAGGGCCCGCCAAAACAACAATGAAAGCTGCAACCAAAAAGTAGTCAGGCACCGTGGCCAGTGCCTGTGGTCCCAGCTACTTGGGAGGCTGAGGCAGGAGACTCGCTTGAGCCCAGGAGTTGGAGGTTGCTGTGAGCTGTGATGCCACAACACTCTACCCAGGGAGATAGCTTGAGCCTCTGTCTCAAAAAAAAAAAAATAAATAAATAAATAAAATAAAATAAAATAAAATAAAAAAAGAAAAGAAAATAAAAGAAAGAAAGAAAGAAAAGGAAAATGGAAACTTTACATCTTTTGTATAACCTGGATGGAGGTGGAACTCATTCCTAGTAAAGCATCACAAGAATGGAGAAGCAAGAATCCAATGTACTCAATTCTAATATGAAGTCAGTAGATGGTCTAATACATGGTGGTGGGGTGTAAGGGATTAAGTGATCAGGGAGAGGGATGGCCTGAGTGGGATGGGAAGTAAAGGTGTATGACACACTTTTTGGGCGTGGGTCACAATTTTAAGAGGTATTTGTATAACAAATTCAATCAAAGTAACCTAATTTTTTGAACCCTCAGTGGATCCCAAACAATAAAATAAAGTTAAAAAAAATAAAAGTTCCGGGGGGCAGAGCCAAGATGGCAGACTGCAGCCAGCTTTTTGCAGAAGCTCCCGTCCAGAAGGAGGCTGAAAGGACAGAAGTTTAGCTAATTAGCTGATGGTTTGGAGCAGAGCCAAGAGAGAAGATTGAGGAGCACACTTCAACCTTCC
>CAUYQV010067928.1:0-25412 GCA_963574575.1 Galagoides demidoff | reverse complement strand
GTGGTCCCAGCTACTTGGGAGGTGGAGGCAGGAGACTCGCTTGAGCCCAGGAGTTGGAGGTTGCTATGAGCTGTGATGCCATGGCACTCTACCCAGGGGGATAGCTTGAGGCTCCGTCTCAAAAAAAAAAAAAAAAGAAAGAGTGAAAGATCAAATGAATTCCCACCAAGACAAGAAATAAGACAAGGATATTTACTTTGATTACTTTAATTCACTATACACGAGCACCTAGCCACTGCATTAAGGCAATAAAATAAAAGACAGTTTGGAAAAAGCAGAAAAACAGGTTCTATTTATCTGTGGCATGCTTGTCTATGTAGAAAATCTTGATAAATATATAGAATGGCTGCTAGAATTAACAAGTGAATTTAGCAAGGTCATAGGATAAAAGGGCAATATAAAAAGTCAATTACACTTACATATCCTAGCAGCAAACAATTGGGCAATAAAATATTAAAGTAACACATACAAATATTAAAGTAACATTAATATTACTTTAGGGTATAACATTACGTCAGCGCAAACAAGGAAAGCAGTTCATAATTTAGTCATAATATTCCCAAACTAGAAACACTCACATGTTCATCATCAGTGGAATGGATAAAGAAACTGTAGCACATTCCTATAATTGGGAATGTACAATTGATTAGTAACCATCAATGGATAAACTATAACTATATTCAACAGAGATACATTTCACAGACATAAAGTTGAATGAGAGAAGCCTAATATATGTGTATAAGAATCATGGTCTATGGCTCGGCGCCTGTGGCTCAATCGGCTAAGGCACTAGCCACGTAAACCTAAGGTGGCGGGTTCGAATCCGCAGCCCGGGCCTGCCAAACAACGATGGCTGCAACCAAAAAATGGCCGGGCGTTGTGGCGGGCGCCTGTGGTCCCAGCTACTTGGGAGGCAGAAGCGGGAGACTCGCTTGAGCCTAGGAGTTGGAGGTTGCTATGAGCTGTGATGCCATGGCATACCCAGGGGGACAGCTTGAGGCTCCATCTCCAAAAAAAAAAAAAAAAGAATCATGGTCTATGATTACAGGCTTAAAAAAAAAAAAAACAGGCAAAGCCAAACCATTATGTTTAGGTATGTATGTCAGGGTGAAAAAAGTATGAATAGTTGCTAGGAAGTGATTTCAAATGAAGTCAGCAGAGCCTCTGACTTCAGGAGGGGGCTTGTGGTGAGAAGGTGCAGGCTTTTCACTAAAAGCCCTGCAGTGCTCTGCTTTGTGCAGAGCAAGTGTATAGTGCTCATTTATAAGTCAGTAAGGTATTACATGTATACTGTATAATTTTTTTCTGTATTTCACAAGACAAAAGCTCTTAAAATAATAATTAAGGTGCATTATTGTGTCTCTTAATGTGTCTTAATGTGTCTCTAAGAACACATTATGTGTCTCTGGTCTTATGAGAGTAAGTTCTTTAGATAAATCTCCAGCCACGCAGAGCTGCTTGTAAATGAAGATCAATAGCAATTGTTCTGTGGAAATGCAGGTGAGGGTTAATAACAAAATTTTCTTTTTAGTATTTAGCCAGTCAAAAAGATAAAGGATAAAAGTACTAACAACTGATAAACAAATTAGAAAAGAAATTAGAATCAGCGAAAGTAAGTGAACTCAATACTCAGGAGATGTAATTTCACACACTAAATATGTAAATATCAGTGCTTGATCTTAGCCAAAAGGCTGAGAAGTGATAAAAGCATGTAAATATCAAAACAAAGTTTAAAGGTGATAGGAAAACTATTCTTCCATTAATACATGATTAACGTTTTTAAGATGTCATCTCTGGGCTTCAGGCTCCTTGTCCCTGCAATGGTATAGTGCTCTGTCCTAAGCAGGGAGGCACAGCCAGGCCTGCACCAAGCACTCTGCATGGTCTCACTGAGCTGCTCATGATGGACTCTGTGATTTTTAAAATAGCCCCTAACTCTAACCTCAGCCTGTAGAGAAGTCATCTGTTTCTAGTGTGGTGCTTCTTTCCTAGGTGGGTGCCCCTGCCTGACCCCGAGCCCCGCAAATCACTGAACCAGACTGAACTGAACTACAGCAGTTGTTCTCACCCTTCCTAATGCCACGACCCTTTAAGACAGTTCTTGTGGGTCTCAACCCACAAGTTGAGAACCGCTGTGCTACAGGGTCCCCTCTGCGGCCATACAGAGAAGAGGCAGAGGCAGGCACTGCAGGGTGAGCCTGGCAGTGCCTTGGGGAAAGGATTCTGCAGAAAGTAATGGAACCATCTTTGAACATGTGCAAAGGTCTGTCCCCGTTTTCACTCCTTTTTAGGCATCAGAAGCCAGCTGAAGGCAAAGGTCATCTCTCTGAGTGAGAGGGGTCCCTGTGAACAACACCCTAAAGGGAAGCTCTGCAAGAGTGGGACCAAGGCCTTCCCTCCCTTTTCCCTGCTGATCCAATGTCTTCACTCAGAAATGACTGCTGATCATCCACTGAGTGCCACCAGTGACTGGAGAGGCATAGGGACAGTGGGCAGAGTGCCGACCAGTGTCCCTGCCCAAGCTGCAAGTGGCAATTTAGCATATACCAGGGCCTCCGCCTGCAGTCCCGGGGACTCCCTATCCTCAGGAAAAGGCTGAACTTCCTGGTGAGGCTCTCTGCTCCCCTCCCAATGTGGGGCTTCTTTCCTGCTATTGCTGGAATTGTTCCTTCCCGGGGCCCTTTCTTCCCTCACAAAGGGAGGTGCCCCCCCCAATGCTGGCCCAGCCACCTTGCCCTGTCCCTGGGCTCCTATGAGCAGAACCAGATGGACCTTTGTATTCTTTCACAGGATGGAGTGACCATGGTTGGCTGCTGGCCACTTATGTGTTCATTTGCTCAGGCAGTTGTTCCTTCAGCCAGGGCAGAGCAGAGTCTTTTTTTTTTTTGAGACAGAGCCTCAAGTTGTCTCCCTGGGTAGAGTGCTGGGGCATCACAGCTCACAGCAACCTCCAACTCCTGGGCTTAAGTGATTCTCTTGGCTCAGCCTTCCAAGTAGCTGGACTACAGGCGCCCACCACAACTCCTGGCTATTTTTTTTGGTTGTAGCTGTCATTGTTGTTTGGCAGGCCTGGGCTGGATTTGAACCCGCCAGCTCTGGTGTATGTGGCTGGCACCTTAGCCACTTGGGTTACAGGCACTGAGCCCAGAACTGAGTCTTGACTGAGGGTGTGTGGAGGAGTCAGATAGGACCCTGCCTGCCCTGAGCAATCTGGTGGAACTGTCCTTCAGGGGTCAGAGAGGGACAGCAGTGGCAGGGAGTAGTGCATGGTGCACAGAGCCTGTGACTTGGTTTATTCCTGGGAAGTGCCCTTGAGGACATGAGGACCATCTACCTTAGGGTTTAGTGCAAGGACTCAGTCACAGTAGTCAAAGCACTCAGTTCAGCACCTGGAGGACATCGGGCTCTGACAAGACTGATACTGAGTGAAGCGAAACTAAGATCTGTGAAGTGAGATGGCAGATGCCCGATGAGGATGTGGAAGAGGGCACCCCCTGGGAAGAGGGAGCAACTGGTTCACAGGCCTGCGGCAGGAAGAGGCCTGTGATCTGTGTGTCAGGAGGGTCTAACCTGGGGCTGAGGGAGGTTGCAGGTCAGATTGCGGGGAAATATCACAGTGGACCTTTGATGGCAGACGGCCCTCCCATCTCAGATTTTCCCTAACCTTGGAGGGCACAGCACTGTCCCTCCACCCATCCTTCAGTGAAGGAGGATAAGCCAGGACTGACTACTCCCTCCTCTAAAGCCTAATCAATCTGGCTGTAGCGTCATGCATTGGAGATGGTGGGGCTGCTCTACCCTGTTCTGCCGGAGGTGGCTGCAAACCTTGTTTCCCTGGAAACGAAGATAATCATTGGAAGTCAGCTCATGGCAACTCCACTCAGGCGTGTGGGAGCCAGGATTATTATACAAGCTGATTTACACATTGTCCTTTTAAAACTCATACATCTTAAATGCAAAGGAAGGATCACTATTCCTGTTTCTCTGGCAAGTCATCATGCATGAGGCTAGGACGATTCCGCTGATGTTCTAAAATCCACACTCCCTGCTAAAAATATAGTGAAGCATGCTCGCTCTCCTCAGAGCTACAGCAGTTGAAGTAAATCCCACGCAAATGTCCAGGCAGCTGCATGAGGAGCCTTCACATATATTCATACAGGGCAGATGGTTTCCATGAAATGTGGGTGAGGGGCCCTGCAGGCACCTACCTTGATCCTGTAGGAGCAGCTTCTTTCTGCCCCCAGGCCTCAGGGGGCTTCTGGTCCTGCTCACTGGGCACCATGTGAGCTCACCTGCTCACCCGGTGCCCTTCAGGGGCATGAAGTTGCATGCTGTGAGTGACATGTTCACAGGCCAGAACTTGCTAAGGTGGCTGACAAGGACAGGGGCGCATTGTCAATGCATCCCTGCACCTCCCCCCAGCCCCAGATGAGTCCCTGGCTGTAACCCTAATTGCAGAAATTATTTAACATTGCAATTAGCAGGCGGTGAGTCATCAGCTCCCTGGCATTGCTGCAGCAGAAACCCAAACCAAGTGGAAGAGCCCAGATGCTGGGCAGGGGACCTCAGAAGGCCTTCTGGAGACCCTCCCATCCAAAGCCCTCTCCTATCCAGTGCAGGCTCCCTTCAGGAAGAGGATAGAGGACCCACAGAGGCCTCAGAGAGGCCACCTTCACAACCTACGCCTTCCTCTCACCCCTTGCATTCCAGCGGTCAGAAGAGGCAATTTGATGCCCCTACTCCTCTTCACTCAGGCCTTTTGATGAATTAATTCACACTCACCCACGTCTGGAGAAAATTCCTGTCTGACCCCAGATAAGGGCTTTTAGGCTAAAACCCAAATGACACTCACCCAAGGTTCTCCACAAGACTTCACCTCTATGTTGGATCAAATAGCTAGCCCTAAAAGTCAGCACTTCTCCCCACTTCTCCCCTAAGAGCACAAGACACACACACACCCCACACTGCGCACGCTAGTACTTCTGCAAATCCAGACTCCATCCCCCAAGTAATACACAGCACTTATACTCACCTAGAGCCCCCTACCCTCCCTGCCTGGGCTCCCTTTTTCCCTAACACCCCTGGCTTTCCTTTCCTCTCCTCCCCATACCCGCCCCTTCTCCTTCTCCTTCACCCAGGCCCTCACTTATCCGCAGCACACGGAACTCTCCTCTTCCCCTTCTCCTTGCACCCCCCAGCTAACTTCTTCTGGCTTCCAGACCGCTAGCAGGCGGGTGGGCGTGAAGCGTGGGCCTGGAGGGGGTGGGAGGGCACCGACAAGTGGGAGGTGCCGGGGATTGGGACCCAGGGCGTCCTGGAGCGGGGTGGGTAGAGACTAGGGCTCTCAAGGCGACGTGCTCTGCACAGGGGCACCTACCAGAAGAGGAGGCGGAAAGACGTATCAAGGGGCCACTTCTCCTTGGGGAGGTGGTGGAGAGGGGTCCTGGGGATAGTGGGGGCTGGTGGGGGCGGAGGAGGGCGGTGCCAGGGCTAGGAACACGGGCCGCGGGCAGGGTGGGGGGAGCAGAGCGTCCTGGGAGGGGCGCCGCTGCCTGGGGAGGGGGCGCGCGCTCCTTGAGGTCCTCTGCGCCGCATCGGTTCCCGGCGCGGGGTCGCGGCGGCGGTGGGAGGTGGAGGATGAGGGCTCCGGTGGCGGCGCGGGCCCGGGAGGACGCGGGAGGATGAGGAGGAGGCCGGCGGTCCGGCCGCGCGGCGCCGGGAGGAGGCGCAGGCGGCGGGGGCGGCGGCGGGCGGCGGCGGGCGCGCGGGGTGCGGGCCGGCTCGGGCGCGGAGGATGAAGTGGAGCGTCCGCGGGGCCTGCGCTGCGCTTTCCTCTTGCCTCCTGCTCGCCTGCGCGCTCAGCGCCGCCGCCGTCGGCCTCAAGTGCTTCTCGTTAGGGTCGGAGCTGCGCGGGGAGCCGTTCCGGCTGGGGGCCGCCGCTGGCGCCTTCTACTCGGGGCTGCTGCTGGCCGCCGGCCTCTCGCTGCTCGGCGCCGCCCTGCTCTGCTGCGGGCCCCGGGACGCGCCCCTCGCAGGGCCGGGGCAGGGCCCGGGGCTTGGGGTCCCTACTGCCCCGGCAGGGGCTCCAGAGGCCCCTCCAGGCGAGCCGGGGGTCGCGACCGGGCCCTCGGGACCGATGAACAGCCAGAACCTGCTCTTGCTCGGAGTCCTCGTCTTCATGCTGGGGGTCCTCAGCGCCTTCGCGGGCGCGGTGATCGACGGCGACACCGTGTCGCTAGTGGAACGCAAGTACTCCCACTACTGCCTGCCTCCGCGGTCTCCAGCTGCAGCCCCCGGCTCCGCAGCCCCGGCCCCGGGCCCGGCTCCCAGCGCGCCGCGCTCCCGCAGCACCCTGGACAGCGCCACGTCCGCCAAGTGCCGCCAGCTGAAGGACTACCAGCGCGGCCTGGTGCTTTCCACAGTATTCAACTCGCTCGAGTGCCTCCTGGGCCTGCTCAGCCTCCTGCTGGTCAAGAACTACAAGTCGTCGCAGGCCCGGCGTGGCCGGCGAGGCCGGAGGAGGGCCAGCCGGGCCCTGGCGCGGCCCCGAGGCGGCCCCGGGCTCCGCGCGCAGCCGTCAGCCTCCCGGGCGCGGCGGGGCCGGCGAGGCCGGCGGGGGCGGCGGTTGCAGCCGCGGCCGAGCGAGGCCTCCATCCTGTCTCCAGAGGAGTCGGACTTCATCGCCCCCGGGGACTGCGCAGGCTTTGCGGCGCACCACGCCGTCTCCTACATCAACGTGGGCGTCTTCCACGCGTTGGACGAGGCGGGTGTGGAGGTGTGCTGTGGCGGGCACCCGTCGGTGGAGTTGCCGGGGTACGCACCCTCAGACCCCGACCTCAACGCCTCCTACCCCTACTGCTGTCGGCCGCCCTGCGAAGCAGCTCTCCCCTGGGAGCCCAGTCGGGCCTGCTGAGTCTCCGGCCGGACCCCCCCACGGACCGCGCCCCCGCATTTCCACAGGACCCCCTGCAGCTAGGGAGGGCGGGAGGCTGGGCGGGTCCAGAGCCAGGCCTCGCTGGGGCATCTTCCACATGGCTTTGCATACTCTGGACTAGCTCCTCTGAGGACCTGGAGTCCACAGGAGAGGTCCTCCGGTGTTGCCATTTGTGTCCGGGAGGTTTCTCTTCTTTTCTGTGTCGTCCGTATCCGGATTCCATTTTCAAGTTTACAATAAATGTTTTAGGGTGGGCCGGACCACCGGTGGGCCCGCCCGCCCCGTTGCACTTCCCAGGCGGTTCCCTGAGGCCACGCTCCTCTTGGAGGTCGGAGGCGAGGGGAAGAGCTGGGTGATCCGCGCAGAGGAAGCACCTCGGCGGGAGGACGGAGAGACGTGGAACAGCGCCCACAGCGACTTTGTACACGGATGTGCCTGCCTTTGTCGGTACTTTCTTACTGTAAAGCTCTCCATAAACAGTGAAAATGTTTGGTAAATTTATTGCAACTTAAAATTGGTGAGTTCCTTTATTAAATTAATCGTTATATTATCAGAGAATATTCATCAGATTGAAATCAGAGGATTGTCTGTACACAGATCAGTTTTGAGGGAAATGGTTGAATTTGGTCAAATGTTGACTGACAGTTGTAGTCTACTAGCTAGTTAACTAAATCCAACCCCTTTCAGAAGCTAACTTTCTGTGTGTATAGAAACACAGATACCATGCCCCGTACATTTTTTTTGTTTGTTTGTTTGATTTGGAAACTGGAGGTGTGGTTTTTACTGCAAAGCAGAATTTAGTTTTGGTTAATGTACATGAACAAACTAATCCTATTTTGGAAAATCACAGTCTTAGTTTTTCTGGCAAAGATAATTTTCCTGATGATTAATTCATTAATCTGGTAATTTTGAATATTACAATATTTCATTTAAAATATACCCCTTGAATAGCCTTAATTGATGTGAAGGTCATCATGCTTTTAAATTATTAGGGTATGTGTGTATGTCATATTTATGCACGCGATATGAAAGGAGCTCCTTATAATGGTGTATTTCTGTCTGGTGAGGTGGCTGAGAGCCAAGTAGGTTGAGTCTTGGGAAAAGGTGATCCAACTCCCACGTGCTTGGAATGGAGGCTGCTGTCTCAACATCTGTGAGCAAAGCCCACCCTGGCCTAAAAGCTGTTTGTCTCCTGCAGATGGACATGAGGATGTAACCAGTGCTCTTCAGGGTGAGTGCCAACACAGAGCACTTTAGCAGAGGGAAGTTTTCGAAATTGTGTGTAATATCTTTATGATATGTAGGAGTCTACTTCTAGCTGTGAAAAAGTAGCCAAATTTAACTATGGGGAATAGTTTCCAGGTGCAGGCTCTGGAGGAAGACCTCTCCCCAGTTCCCAGTTGCCCAAACCTAGAGCTCCTCAGCACCCCTACAGACCAGGGCCCAGATATTTGGCTAGGCTGTCCTATGGCAACAGAGGCCACTGGAGAGAGGAGGCCCCAGTTCCATTTCCATGGAGAGATGTGAGACCTGTCTCCAGTTCATAGGTTGATCTATGGAGGTTGCAAACCTGTCCTCGCTGATGCTTAGGCAATTGTTACAAAACATGGGAATCTGTTCAAAGAGGCTAATGTTCTCTCTTTGCTGTGCTGATACCACCAGGGAAGAAAATTTGCATGTGGCCAGGTTACCAGGTTGTCACCCACAGGCTTCTCCAGATAGCGGTCTCCAGATAGTGGGGGCCTATTAGGCCTTTGCTTTCCCCAGGTGGTGGGATGAGAAAGAAGGTTCTACTGAACTGAGGATGAGGACATCCTGAGTACTCCCACTGTCCTTCCTTACAGCCTGGTCCCCCCACCCCATGCCCCAGGAATACTAGCACACTGGCCATCAACCTAAGCAGCAATGTGTCACATGGCTTGGTGCCCATAGCACAGTGGTTATGGAGCCAGCCACATACATGGAGGGTTAGGGTAATCGCTTAAGCCCAGGAGTTGGAGGTTGCTGTGAGCTGTGATGCAACAGCACTCTACTGAGGGTGACGTAGTAAGACTTTCTCAAAAAAAAAAAAAGAAAGAAATGTGTTACAAAGTGGTTTTTAGGATCCTTCCCCTCATCTACCTAAATCAAATTCATGAGGCATTGCCAGATGTTTCCTGCTTCCTCAGCAGAGCTGCTCCCACCTCAAAGAACAGAGACCTCTTGGCAAGGCTGAACTCTCAGAACTACAGAGAGAGCAGAGGGCCAGTCAGGTCTGCCCAGGGCAGGAGGAGCTGGGGGCTCCCTGCTCCCTTAGACGGCATGAACATGTGGGCAGCACAGGCACAAGAAGTCCAGCCTCCCATACCCTTTTTGTTTTCTGAGGTGTTCAGTCTTACACATTTTGTACATCTTAAAATGTTAGATGCCTTATGAATCTTTCAAATTTGTAATCAAAGTCAGTGACCTCTCTAAAGTTTCAGGCAATTTTTGGGACAAAACAGAGGGCACAATGACATGGGGGCAGATAGGACCAATGGCCAGCAGCAGACAGGGCACTGTGTCATCTGTGTGCACTGCCCACCTGAGCAGCAGAAGAATCTGGGGGTGCACAGGCAGCTGCTCCTCCCTTAGCCCCCCCGCTGGGACAAACTGGCCTTGCCCATGCACTAAGAAAGGAGATGTGTTGTTTTAAGACTTAAGTGTCCCTAACTCCATGAACATTGTTAGCTCCATTTTTATACAGGTTGATGTAATGATGTGGGATGCCAACGTTTGATTTTTTTAAAGTATACCAGAGGAAACAGATTCCCACCTATCTCTAAATTCAAATTATTCCAAAGATCATTCTCAGGGAGTGAAGGATCTGAAACTACAGCCTTCCTTCCAGATCAGGACTAGATTCCTGGTTACTGCCCCAACTCTGAACTCCCTGAAGGTCATCTAGCTCATGACAGCAATTTTATTCATGTTTATTTTTGTGAAACTTTAAGCTAGTTGTTTAGACTTGATTCCTTTGTGCTACTTGGAAAATAATGCCAGTTCTTGGGTCTTTCTAAAAATGGGTCTTATTCTGCTTCCCTGCCAAGAGTTTATTATTATAATGGATACAAAAATTAAACTAATCACATTCTAGCATTTTGACTTGGCTAAATGCTGCATTTAACTTTAAAATTGAGTCAGGTGGTTGTTGTGAAGCTCAAACTCCTTCCTATTAAAGTTTTACTCCTGGATAGTGTTCTCATGCAGCATAGGAGGAACGTGTGCACATGCAAATCTGCACACACGTGCACACACGCATACGATGCACATGCTCACACATGTGCATACATGTATACACACACAGAGCCTCCTATTTTCCAAGGACCAGGCTGGAAGCCCTGCCTGGGGCATCCAGAATCTAGTTAGACTTTGTCTTAGGTGCTGTAGCCTGGCTATGGATGGGGCCATGCTGACTTGGCCACATCTTGCTTGCTGTAGCACCATAGGTGAAGCATACAGGTAGAGTGTCCATTGGTGGACACCTTGCCTGTGCTGAGTTGCAGGCCACATCCAGGTGGAAGCACAGTAGGATGGAGTCATGTTTGGGAGGTACACTGGGACTTGAGGAGCTTTAGAGTGCCAGGCTGAGTTCCCAGGCCCCACGGCAGATCTGTGCTGCTCAGATACTGCTTCAGCTTGACTCTGATGCTGACCTGGCCAGCACCCTCCTCACTGGCCTGAGCCCAGCCCTCTCCAGTGGGCAGTGGATGCTTATTGTCCACACCACCCTCTGGTGCCCTCCAAAGTCCTTCTTCCCCAGTAAAATATGAGAGAAAATTAATAAATGGCAGAGCCCTTCAGAAAAACTAATTCTGCATATAAATAAGTATAAATTATTTATGTACTTGTGTGCCTACCTTTTTATATGAGACAGAGACAGCAACCTAATGTTCATTGGTTTAATTTTCCAATCCAGTACTTTTGCTTAATTTGCTACCTTTCAGTACTGTAATTGACAGAGAAAAAACCCAACAGGAAGGAAAAATAAAATAATCTAATTTAGGAAAATAGTATGCAAATATTGTTATGTCCCCACATTTGAATTCTCCTAAGGACTTCTTGTGGGGGTACAGGAGAGCTTAGGGTTCCAGCAACAGAGTTGTATCTATAGCAGGTTTCTTAAAGTCACTATGATCAAAAGGGAACCCACCTGTATGCATGGGTTTCACCTGCAGAGGGTTGAAGTCATAGGGTCTACATACGTAGCCTTTTTACCTGCTATTGACCCACAACAGAATGTCACTTTTGGATCAATAAAATCTGTTTAAAAATACAATATACTCCACAAAACAATCCTTTACTCCCTGTCTGTGTGGTCATCATCCGTTTCTGGTAGATTGTGCAGTAGGAAGTGGGCAGACTGAGTGGCTGTGCTGAAGGCAGGATCCAGGTGGGGAAACCAAGGCTGCTCTGGGCCCTTTGTCCTGCTCCCACTGACTTGGTGGTGACTCTCGGGCACACCCCCCCCCACCCCAGCCCATCCTTCCCTCATCACCTGGAGGGCTGGTCCACTTCCCTGTCTGCCTTCCAACCCTAGGGCCCCAGGTTTGGCCTCTGCACCAAACCCAATTTTGCCATTTCCTTTTCCTGCCATTTCTAAATCAATAATCTGACCTCTTTCCTCATCTTCACTCTTGCTGTCACATTTTTCTAAAACTTATATCAGACAGTGTAACCCTAAATTTCAACAGCTGCCATTTTTCTGGAGAAGGAAAGTCAAACCTCCTGGGCCCCTCGGCTGCCACTTCAGCCTTTGTTGCTGCCAGGTGGGCGCCAGAGAGGAGCTGGCGGGTGCCCATCTGGTGGGGCCTCATGAATAGGTACAAGTGACCCATGAGGCTAGGGACTTAGGGTGTATGTGAAAGGGGCTCTAGTGTGTGGACCCCTGAGATGGGCTGAGAAAGGGGTGGGCACAGCATTGGGGGGCTGAGGGATGGGGCTGGACAGGTGGTCAGGGATAGCAGGGAAATGCTGAGGGAGATCCTAGACCAGGTAGTATTTGTGCAGGGCACAGGGCACATGGCATAAGGTGAGGTGGCAGCAGGGGGGAGAATGCAGGCAGTGTAGGTGGGGCCTATGCAGTGGTTCCAGCAATGTGCACACTCGCTGCCCTGGAGCTTCATACCATGTGACTGTCTGTCTTTGCAAGCCCACTGCAGGCAGATGCTGCTGTCATCCCACTTACAGATGCCTAGGCACTTGCCAAAGCCCATGGGGTATACTCTCTGCCCCCACATCCCCACCCTACACAGGACATAGATGCAAGGAGCCCAAGGCTCATCTCCAGCTGGTCATGTGTTTTTGTAAACTTGGCAACAGCGGGAAGCAGTTGACTCTTTTTCTCAAGGAAGTCTCCAGATGGTGTAAATGCCTGGTCTGCGGCCACGCCTGACTCTGCAACTTGTTAAAGGTGAGTTGATGCATCACTCCTGTCTGGGGTTTGGGGGAAGAGATATCAGAGCAGATAGTGGCTGTCCCATGCACCTCAGCTGCCACCTGCTGTCTGACTTGGTGCTGCTTTCCCGGTGTGGTGGAGCCACCCACACCACAGACTGAGGAGGGGCTCCTTCAAGGGCAGCCAGGTTGCCCTGTAAATATTTCCCCTGACCTTCTGAGTACCCATGGGCCAGGTGAGGCACTAACTGGGCAAGAGGCAAACAGGTAGTTCCAGCCTCCAGGTCCATCCTGAGCTCCAATCCCCTTGGGTCACACACATGTCTACCCTGAGCTGGCCTTGCAGTGGACATCCTCTCCACACACCTCTCCCCATATCCCAGATCCTGCTCTGAGCCATGTCCAGTCTCTGAGCCCTCCCTGGCTATCCCCATAGCTCAGAGAATCCATGCTTGCTTTTTAATTTGGGACATACCAACATTTTATTCAAAGTAGGCCCTGAGAGAACCTCTTGCAGAACCTTAGGGCTCTGGTGGCTATATGCACCTGAACCTGAGCTTATGGCAGTTGTGGTGCCTGTCCCTGAAAGGAAAAATTAGCTGAGCTCTAGGTCTGGCACTGGATCATCCCCTAAGCCACTAAAGGCAGGCCTGGAGGTCCCTTAACTTTGTATCTGTAAATCAGCTATGTGAAGATGAAACTCAGACTGAATGATGCAGGCGATAGAGAAGAGGTGGGAGGATATGGTTGAATGCAGGTATAGGATGTTACAGTAGGATGCAGGTAGTAAGGTGTACATGTTAGGATGGGGAAATGTAGGATCCTTTGTTGAATGGATGAGTGGGGCGGAGGGACCAACCCTGATAAGACAAGAACTCTCAGAGAGATCCAGGGTGTGGTGCATGCGTGGAGACTTTTGGCATGGGAGCACCCACTCGCATCTACACTCTGTGGGCACTGAGCAGGCACTCATGGTGTGCAGACTCAGTAGCAAGTGCTGGGAATGTGAGTGTGACCAGTGACAATGTGGTCCAGCACTGGAGATTGACTTCTCCCACCAGCAAAGAACATGAGCTGAACACCCTAAATCCATCACACAGGTGATGGGACAGCAGCAGATGTGGGAAGGCTCTAGGGAGGGTGTGGATTCCAGAGGCTGGAGAAGCAGGCTGGGGCGTGATAGTGCCTAAGGTTCAAGGGAGCAGGGGCCCTGTGGAGACCCTCTGAGGGGGTCAGGAATCACTGAAGCTGCAGGGAGGAGAGGAAGGTAGGGGGACCCAGTAGCCAAAGAAACTCTGATGTTGATCAGCCAAGGAAGTACCCAGGCTTTAGGGCAACATGATGGGGCTGCAGGCAAGGATCTCTACTACCCCAGGCTCCTGGGCCACCTCAAAGGCTTGGACCATCTCAGGGGCGTGGACCACTGCAGGCACTGGGACATTTCAGGAGATTGCATTTACTTCCTAGGGCTACCATAACACAATTCCACAGAGTGCTGGCTTCAAACAACAAATTTTTATTTTCTCACAGTTGGAGGGTGATGTCCGGCCCAAGATGTCACAGACTTGGCTCTTTCTGGAAGCTCCGAGGAGTCAGTCTGGTGATGGCAGCAGTGTTCCCGGGCAGCAGAATCATCACTCCCTCCTGGCCTCTACCTTCTGGTGCTCTCCCCTGTAACTCTCTGCCTTTTCTGCCTTTTGTAAAGATAATCTTATTGGACGCAGGTCCCATCCTAATCCAGTATGATCTGTGAAGACTCTATTTCCAAGTAAGGCCACATTCTGAGGTTCTACCCAGCGCAGAGCTCAGCGGAGGTTTTGTGGTGGCTTCTTTTCTCTGGGATACACTCCTTCCTTCCTGCCTGTGTACTGCGGACTTCTGGTGACAGCAGCAATGACCTGTCCCTGCAGTGGTTGACAAAGCCAAGTCCACATTAGGCCACAGATATTCATGAACCAGAATAGATCTGTCAGATGAATACCTAATCAATCAACCAATAAAAAGCTAAAACATTAAGAGTAATTTCTTAAAAGGATAAAATTTCTGAAAATAAATTACATTGGACTTATTTGCAAATATTTTCAGATGAAAGACACAGATAACTGAATTATTTCACAAATCCACACTAGTACATCTCAGCCCCCTCTCAGAGTGGCTGTCCCCAGTCCAAGTAGGAGTCACTCACACTCCCAGAAATTCCCTCTGCAAGGGGCTTTCCCTCTGCAGCCCCTCTGCTCCTCCCTGCCCTGTTTTAGCAGCCTTCCCCTCCCTTCCCAGCCTTGGCTGTTGCTGCTCCTCTTTCTTTCTTTTCCCCACTGCCCAGGCCCAGTGAGAGGTCACCACTGCCTGGGCCTCCTGGAATCCCTATGGGTCTGCTGTGCTGCAGAACTTCCACACCTGTATACACCAGGACCACCTGCCTGTTAGAGTCTACTCTGTAAGCCTAACTCGGGTTATTTTTTTCCTTAAATGAGAGACTTCACATTTGGAAGCTCCTCTGCCAGTGCATGGCTGCCCAAACTGGCTGTTGGATAAGCCTGCTCCACCAGGAGTCTGCCTCAGCACCCATCCTCACTCTCTGGCACAGCCCCATTCATTGCTCATGCATTGCAGCTCACCCTATCCCTGTTCACACCCCATCCCAGCTTACACCACATCCTGACTCACATCTTGTCCTGGCTCATACTGAATCCTGGCTCACACTGGTCCCAGCTTATTCCTTGTCCTGGCTCATACCCTGTCCCAGCACACACTCCATCCTGGATCACACCTCGTCCTAGCTCACACTTTATCCCAGCTCCCAGCCTGTCCCTGCTCTCACCCTATCCTAGTGCACACTAGCATCTCTTGGCATTGGCATCACCTCACCAACATCTCATTTGTCTTATGGGTGCACCACAGGCTGGGACAAGCACTTTAGGTTCATTAGCCAGGTTCTGCTCCTAAGTGCCATTTGTGGGAGTTCTATAAGTGCAGGTATGGGGTTGCAGGGTAAAAATGTCAGTCTCCCTCCAGGCCTCTGGGTGCTGACAACTGTTTCCTTGCCTCCCCTTCAAGGTCCCTCAAGACCCCAAACTCAGCCTTCCCCCCAAAGTTGACCTTCCCCTTCTCAGGAGAGT
Source organism: Galagoides demidoff (assembly GCA_963574575.1). Taxonomy (NCBI): domain Eukaryota; kingdom Metazoa; phylum Chordata; class Mammalia; order Primates; family Galagidae; genus Galagoides; species Galagoides demidoff. Next base: position 9,944 of record CAUYQV010067928.1, on the reverse strand, counting down.
GGCTCCAGCCCCAACCCCCTCTCTATACCATATGCCTGTCACCAAGCCATTCAACTCAGCAAGGGCTGCTAATCTTTATTTTCTTCATTCAATAGCTGCCAACCCTTCCAGGCACCACTAGATACTGGGACATCAGAGTAGGCACCTGTCTCTTTAGCTCGCTGCCTGTCACCCTAATTCAAGTCTGTGTACGCATTCTTTGGGAGAACTGTAGAATAAAGAGAATTTACATCTTTTTTTCGTACTAAGTTTGGAAATCTTAGTGCACATCTCGGTTGGACCAGCCACATTTTCGATGTGTAAAGCCATGTTGGCTAGTGGCTGCCAAATGATCTAACTCGGAATAGCCTTTCCCCACACGTGTCCTTTATTTTCACTTAGGAGAAATATTAAGCATGTTGATTACATTCAACAATGTGTATCTACCATTGAAACTCAGTTTACATTGCCATCAAAAACAAAATACAAGATTTTACTTTTCAACTGTTTAAATTATTTTTTCTATATTTGGTCCACATTTCTCTTTTATTTTTAAAGATAGAAACTTTTTTTTTGAGACAGTATCTCATTTTGTTGTCCTCAGTGGAGTACTGTGCCGTCATAGCTCACAGCAACCTCAAACTCTTGGGCGCGAGTGATTTCTTGCCTCAGTGTTCTGAGTAGCTGGGACTACAGGTGCCTGCCACAGTGTTTGGTTATTTTTAGAGACAATGTCTTGCTCTGGCTCAAGGCTGGTCTGGAACTCTTGAGTTCAAGCAATCCACCCACCTCGGCCTCTCAGAGTGCCAGGATTACAGGCATGAGCCACCGTGCATGGCCTTATTTATTTATTTTTGAGACAGAGTCTCATTTTATTACCCTAGAGTCCCGTGGCATCACACAGCTCACAATAACCTCCAACTCCTGGGCTTAGGAGATTCTCTTGCCTCAGCCTCCTAAGTAGCTGGGACTACAGGTGCCCGCCACAACACCCGGCTACTTTTTTTGTTGCAGTTTGACCAGGGCTGGGTTTGAACCAGAACCTGCCACCCTCGGTATATGGGGCTGGTGCTCAACTCACTGAGCCACAGGCGCCGCCCTCACAGCCCTATTTTTAAAGATATAAACTTATAGGAATACTCAAAGCTTCCCTCTAATCCTTGCCCCTGACCTTTTGGGTCACACCCAGTGGGAGCTGGTGGTGGGTCACCCAGGTGTGTGTCTGCACTTGTGTTGGAAGTGTGTGTCCACACAAATTATATTGTATTGTTCGTAATTTTAAAACTTCACATAAATGATGTTGCACTGTACTTAATCTTGATGCAATATACTTTTTAACACTCAACATTATGTTTTTGAGGTTAATTTAGTGGTGGTACATGTAGGCTTGATCCATTTATTCTGACATACTATATATTCTATGTGTAGATAAATTACAGTCTATTTAGCAGTCCCCACTGAGGGGGCCCTCACTTCTTTCCTTTTTTATCTTTATAATTAATGCTGCAATGAAAACCCTTCTGCCTACTTTCTTGCTCACAGGTAAGACTTCCTCCAAGTCTCTTGCACCTGCACAGATCAGAGGGGACGACGTTTCAGCTCCGTGGCAGTGCTGTGCACAATGAAGGTCCCACATGTGGATAGGTATAGGCCACACATCAGCAGCAGTGCAGGGAGCTCAACTTCACTGCCTCCCCCAGCACTCAGTATTACTTTGTCCTGTGCTGGTTTCTGTGAAGTGGTATCTTGTCCTAATCTGCATTTCCACAGTTACTAATGAAGTGTCTTTACTGGTTTTTCAGTGTTTTCTACTGTGTTACTATTCCCTAGTTTTGAAAAAGTTTTGTGTTTTTACTTTTTGATTTTTTTTAGGATTTCATTGCACATAATTTGAATACTACTCCTTTGTGGTTTGCTAAAATATCTTACCCTGGAGTGTAGTTGTTTTTTCATTTGGCAAAAAGTTAATCACATTTATGAATCTTTTCCTTTAAGACTTGTGCTTCCTGTTTCTTAATCAGGAAATTCTCTTTTATCCTGATGTTTCCTTGTCTTATAAAAGCTTTAATATTTTTGTCTTTAATCCATCTGATAATTTATTTTTATTTGTAATGAGAGGCAGAGATCTTGTTTTACCCATCTTTCTGTGTCTTTGTCTATAGATATCTTTTACAACTTTGTCCTTTATTATATGAATAACTAGATTATTCCAGCACTTTTATTATCTGTTGAGCCAATTACTTCATAGCTTTAATAACCTATTATTTCTGAACTGTGACATCACGTCTCATGTGCACTGATGCTCCACATCTACACTGTCCTGCTCTGTGCTCTGCTTTCTCTTCTATAGACGATGTCCCACATATTTCTTCTTCATGATGTTTTCACCTGCTCCTGGCACTTTCCACTTGTACTTAGACAAGACAGTGACGTGCCACGTGGTGCCCTCCAGCACTCAGATGGGAAATGCACTGAGTTTGCAGATTAATTTGGGTAGAATGCCATCCTGACAGTTTTGAATCCTTCCATGTTTGAATAGGTGTTTGTCTCTACTTATTTACATCTTCTTTTGTTTCTCCATAAATACCTCTCTCTGCAAAGGCCCTGCATAACTTTTGTTATATTCTCCTTGAGATGCATTTTGGTTGTGAACGTTGTCTTTTTAAAAACTACATTTTGTATTTGCTTGTTGCTAAAGGCTATTATTACTGGTACCTGGTAAGCTAATTTTGTACCCAGTGCCATTGCTAAAATTTTTTTCTAACTCTAATTATTTATCTATGTCCAGTATCATCTGTGTTTGTTTCCTGCTTTGCATCACCTCTGCATGTTTCTGGTCTAATTTTGCTTGCTGAGGTCTCAAGCACATCCCTGCAGGGACAAAAGCCTGAATACTTGTGCCTAGTCATTAGGATCTTGGTAGATACCTCTTAACAAATGAAGGAGCGTGATGAGGTTTTTTAATCAAAATGGGTATTGAATTCTATCAATTTTTTTTAATCTACTGGTGTGATCAGTTTTTCTCTATTTTGTAGACATAGTAGATTACACTAACATATGCAGTACAACTTCCATAGTTGACCACCTCCCTACATTGACCACCTCAAGTTGACCTAATTTTCATAGACTGGACATGCACCACCGTATGTACGTATCAGCACAGTAGACCTAGTTCCTTAGGCTGACCAGCTGTTAGTCCCTTGGGTGGTCACCCTGCAGAGGTTCTACTGTATTTCAATTTTAAATCAAACTAATAATGCACACAATACTATTGTTTCACTTCTCTTCCTTCTTTCCAACCTTACAAGCAACCACTTTCTTTAGGAATATGCCTCTGTATTTGTGGGGAAAATAGGCACATTCTATTCTAGTTACTTCCAAGTTCACTGATTTCTTACGCTGAGCCTTGGCATTTCGTTCTCCTACGAAATGGTGACTACACTCCCTTCTCTCCCATTAGTCTCATTCTGTGTATATACAGGATGTCCATAAAGTTAATTTGCTATGTTAAACTACTTTTTAATAAACATATAGGTCAAATCAGTATCCAGTGTCTACTTATTATTATAAACTTCATCCATAGTGTTCCCTGACGATATTCTCCTTTTCACACGACTATTTTCCTTAAAATTATCAACTGATTTTTTTTCTGTGAACTTATTTACAACAATCCCAAACTTTTGGCAGAAGTGATGACCTTCTCTCAGTTCTCAAAGGTGCCTGGTGACCCAGGGCTTCTTTCAGTACAGGCCCCCCACCCTACCCCTTCACACATGTGGGGCCTCCTGCTTTCCCTCAGCCCTTACCTGGAGCTCACTGTCCCAAGATTTGGGTGAGGTGGCCCACCCTCCCACATGTCTCCCCCAGCTGCAGGGCCATAGTGTGCCCACCCCACAAGGACATCCCCACATCCTGGGCCAGCTCCCTGTCCGGTGAAGGTGCCTCTGACGTGTGTGAGCTGTGCATATGCCAGGCCACTGCTTCATTTCTTGAGGTGAAGCATGTCCCCAATGTGATGAAGGCATTCTGTGTGTTCTGCTTGTCTATAAATCTTTTTCTATCCTTACACAGTATTGCTAATCAGCACACCATTGCAGGGCTTAGCGCATCATAGTTTGGTTTTCGACCATACACAACCTCAGCTAACAACAAAGCACAATTTAACCATATACAACCTCAGCTAACAACAAAGCACAATTTCTATCATGTCTTGAAGGAAGAAACTACTGCTTAAGAATTCTACAAAAGGTATGGACACCAGACTGATATTACATAGATGAAAATACTTAGGAATTAAACATCTTTGATTCCTTTTTGAAAAAATTACTAGGCAATAAAATTTATCCTGCAAATTGAGAAAAGAAAATCAAGAATTTAGCAGATGGAAAGAACCAGGGGTGAGCAATGAGTCCTTTATTAAAGAATTAAAAGTGCTCAATTCTGTAAATTATAGAACAAAATATGCAGTTTCCAAATGATAATTTTACGGAAAATTTGGTAAATAGGGGAAGGAAGAATGTGTGGTAACTTTGTTATCTTTTATAGCAGGGAGTCATTAGGCATGGACTAAAATAGGAAAGAGTAGCTAATTTTCAAAAATCAACATCTCAATGTTTCTGAAATAACATGTTTTAATTTTCTAAGAATATTTTATGAACATTTCTTATAATAAAAAAAATTATCCAAAATTCAACATTTTCCTTTGGTTTCATTTTTAATTTTTCTGTTAAATTCAGAAAAATGACATAACTTTGGATCCAGAACTGTGCTATACAGCTTGACCCTCAGGTGTGCACCCAGCCACGTTCCCTCCCGCTATCCTTTTCTCTTCCATCCAGAGAGACACTGAGTTGTTTTCACTAAATATTTGTGTTGCTTCTGAAGGGTGAGATTTTAAATGTTTGTATTCTATTCCCTAATTCCTTTTAGATTACATTATTTTTCTGAATCAGAAGAGTTTTAAAGGCAAAGGCCACAGGGGGTAAACTGCTGGTGCCTGAGTGTGGATCAGGGTAGGTCACCCACACACAGGCTCCCACCAGGATACCCATACCCCTTGCAGAAGTGGCAACAGTGACATCTCAGCCTGTGCGAGGTGGGAAGTCTGTGGAGGGCAGCACTCAGAACTTCTAGCGTCTCCAGGATGGGCCCTCGGTCATAGAACCCCATTTTTACTTTACAAAAGGAAAACCTGGTTATTGGAATTTGGTTATCTGCCAGACATTTCCTTGAAGAAAAATACCACTCAAGAAAAAAAGCCATTATGTGCTGCCAATCACAAAATTTGTGACTTCACAAATATTTAGAAACATCTGCCAAAGCGAACATCTCAATAAGACTTTTCTGATGAGACTGAGGGTGACATAACAAGTGATGGTGGTGTTAAATAATAAACTACATCAACCCTTGGAAATCTATATAACTCAGTGAACTATCATTTTCCAAACTTCTGTAACAGAGGTTACAGAATCACATCTGGGTAAAAGATCCATTCTGAGTGCAGGAGATAGTGATTTTTAATGAAATGAGACAAGAAAGTGTATTGAAACAGTTTCAGATTCCATATTGCAAATCATCTTGTTTAAAATAAATTTTCTTTTGAAATAGTTTAAGACTCATAAGAAGTTGCAAAAATAGTACAGAATTTCAAATGCCTTTCCCCCAGGGCCATGGCCATACTACATTGTTAAAACCAGGAAAGTGACATGGGTAGAATTCTATTAAGTCAGTTACAGACCTCTGTAAAATTTCACCAGTTTTTACTGTGCTCATTTCCTTTTCTGTTGTCCAACGAACCTTCGAGAAACTACCATTTGCTGAGTTTTGGTGTTAGTATTAAAAAAGAACACCCACAGTGATCAGAATAAGGATATTAAAATATTTCTCCTTTCTGCTACTTACCCATGTAAGGCTGGTTATACTTCAACCAAACACTCATATCACAACAGATAAAATGCAGAATCCAAGCTGGACATTAGATTCACAAAAATATAAAACAATACCATTCTTCTCAGTAAATATTTTTGTTTTGGAAGATAGTTATTTTTCTGTAAAATGTTATATCAATATGCCATTTTAAAATGAATTATTTGCCTTAGTTTTCATTTAAAATGTCGTAAATACTAACACATGTAACCCACATAATAAATCCAAGCTCCCTGAGATCCTCAGTGGCATTGAGGACTTGCAGGAGTGCTGGAATCCGCAAGGTGAACCTCTCAGCAGCTGCACCTCTGCCCACAGAGACCAGGGTCCCTAAAACTCATGCATGCCAAAAACAAAAACAAACACCTGTTTATTCATCATATATTTGAGTTCTATGGCCAAGGGGATCATAACTTATCCAGAGGAAAATTAAAGATTCATTAGTTTCTGGAGTGATGGTTAATGGGGAAATGTGATGCAAAAAATACAAATAAGTATTTTTTTTTTTTTTTGAGACAGAGTCTCAAGCTGTCAACCTGTGTAGAGTGCCGTGGCATCATGGTTCACAGCAAACTCAAACTCTACGGCTTGAGTGATTTTCTTGCCTCAGCCTCCCAAGTAGCTGGGACTACAGGCACCACCACAATGCCCGGCTATTTTATTTTATTTTATTTTTATTTCTTTTTCAGAATTAAAGACTAAATTTAATGACAATAACAATGTTTAACATAAGGACTGAGAATGAAAACCTCATAAAGAAGGAATGAAGATAAATACATTTAGAAAAGAAATCAGACAATTGCTACAATGAAATATTAAGCAATAATAATAGTAATAATGCAAAGAAAGTAACTTTCACATTGTCAGATAGGAGTATGTCTATTATAGAATATTTGATCAGTTAACTTCTTATTATTATTTTGTTTTTTCCCAACGTCTCAAAAAAATAGACAATTAATATTTATAAATAAAAGTAAACGGTAATTTCAAAAAAACAGATCATGCCAAATCTTATAGACAATAGAAAAAGAAATACTTCAAAATCATTCTACTTAATCTGGATACACCTGATATTAAAATTGGAGAAAATATATTATTATTATAAGGGGAAATTACAAACATATTTCACTTATAAATGAGGATGCAATATGATAAACAACATATTAACATATTGAATTTAAAAATTAATGTTTAAGTAATGTACTTTGGTACAAATTAAATACAATTTATATAAGAATTAGTCACTAATTTCTTTCTTATTTTTTTTTCCTTGCCCACACCCCCTCCCTCCTTCTCTGTCTGGTATCCCCTTCCCCCATGCCCCAGCATGTCATTAATTGTCATTAATTATCTTTATATCAAAGTTGAATACATAGGATTCTTTCTTCTCCATTCCTGTGATGCTTCACTAAGAATAATGTGTTCACCTCCATCCAGGTTAGTACAAATGCTGTAAAATCTCCATTGTTTTTGATGGCTGAATAATATTCCATGGTATACATATACCACAGCTTACAGATACATTGCTGGGTTGAAGGACATTTAGGCTGTTTCCACATTTTAGCAATTGTAAATTGGGCTGCAATAAACATCCTAGTACAAGTGTCTTTATAACAAAAGGGTTTTTTTCCCCCCTTCCGGATAGATGCCCAGTAATGGGATTGCCGGATCGAATGGGAGGTCTAGGTTGAGTTCTTTAAGGTTTCTTCATACTTCCTTCCAAAAAGGTTGTATTAATTTGTAGTCCCACCAGCAGTGCAAAAGCGTTCCTTTCTCTCCACAACTGTGCCAGCATCTGCAGTTTCGAGATTTTGTGATATAGGCCATTCTCACTGGGGTTAGATGATATCTCAGGGTGGTTTTAATTTTCTTTTCTCTGATAATGTAGATGTTAATCTTTTCTTTTCCCCTGTACTTGCTGAATTATTTCAGGCTCTCAACCTGTCCTTCTTCTTCTTTTTTTTTTTTTTTTTGAAACAGAGTCTCGCTTTGTGGCCTGGGCTAGAGTGCAGTGGTGTCACCCTACCTCACAGCAAACAGAGAAACTACTGAGTTCAAGTGATCCTCCTGCCTCAGCCTCCTGAGTAGCTAGGATGACAGGTGCCTGCCACAATGCCTAGCTAAGTTTTCTATTTTTAGTGGATCTCTTGCTCAGGCTGGTCTCAAACTTCTGAGCTCAAGCAATTCTCCTAACTGTTAGTCCTAGCACTCTGGGAAGACTAGGACCAGGACTCCCAGAGTGCTAGGACTAACCTTCTAGCGTCATTCTCCACTGTACATTCTTGCCATAGGCTGCAGTCAAACTGGAGTTCTTTTATATATATATATATATATTTATTAAATCATAGCTGTGTACATTAATGCAATCACAGGGTACAGTATGGTGTTTCCATATACATTTTAAAATACTCTCATCAAACTAGTTAACATGGCTTTCATGTCATTTTCTTAGTTACTGAGTTAAGACATTCATATTCTGCTTTTAGAAAGATTCACTTGTACCCTTGTAGGATAAACCATAGAGGTTACCCCCAATCACCCTCCCTCCCCCTATCCACCCTCCTCCCCTCCCCTCTCCTACCCCTCTTCCCATATTCTAAGGCTATAATTAGGTTATAACATTCCCATGAAAGCTATAGATTAGTTTCAAAATAGGGCTGTGTACATTGGATACTTTGCTAAGAAGAACATTTTCCAGTTCCATCCATGTCTCCATCTTTCTTTAGGGCTGCATAGTATTCCATGGTGTACATATACCACAATTTATGATCCATTCGTGGGTTGATGGGCACTTGGGCTTCTTCCATGACCTAGCAATTATGAATTGGGCTGCAATAAACATTTTGATACAAATATCTTTGTTGTAATGTGGTTTTTGGTCTTCTGGGTATATACCTAATAAGGGAATTGCAGGATCAAATGGCAGGTCTATTTTTAGTTCTCTAAGTGTTCTCCAGATGTCCTTCCAAAAGGATCAAATTAATTTGCATTCCCACCAGCAGTGTAGAAGTGTTCCCTTTTCTCTACATCCACGCCAATATCTCTGGTTTTGGGATTTTGTGATATGGGCTAATCATACTGGAGTTAGGTGATATCTCAAAGTAGTTTTAATCTGTAGGCCATGAGCCTATCTTCTTTACAGAAATTTCTATTCAAGTCCCTTGCCCACCCTGAGATGGGATCACTTGTTTTTTTCTTGCTAATACGTTTGAGTTCTCTATGGATTCTGGTTATTAAACCTTTGTGGGAGACATAACCAGCAACTATCTTCTCCCATTCTGAGGGCTGTCTACCTACTTTATTTACTGTGTTCTTGGCTGTGCGGAAGCTTTTTAGTTTGATCAGGTCCCAAAAGTATATTTTTGATGTTCCTTCAATTGCCCGAGAGGTCCTCCTCATAAAGTATTTGCCCAAGCTGATTTCTTCAAGTGTTTTCCCTACACTTTCTTCTAGTATTTTCATAGTTTCATGTCTTAAGTCTTTAATCCAGTGAGAGTCTAACTTAGTTAATGGTGAAAGATGTGGGTCTAGTTTCAGTCTCCTACAGGTCGCCAGCCAATTAGCCCAGCACCATTTGTTAAATAGGGAATCTTTTCCCCACTCAATGTTTTTAATTGGCTTGTCAAAGATCAGATAATGGTAGGTAGCTGGATTCATCTCTTGGCTCTCTATTCTGTTCCATATATCTACCTACCTTTCTGTTTTTGTGCCAGTACCATGCTGTTTTGATCACTATCAATTTATAGTATAGTCTGAGGTCTGGTAATGTAATTCCTCCTGCTTTGTTTTTATTTCTGAGTAATGTCTTTGCTATTCGAGGTTTTTTCTGATTCCATATAAAATGAAGTATTATTTTTTCTAGATCTTTAAAGTATGACAGTGGGGTTTTAATGGGGATTGCATTAAAATTATATATTGCTTTGGGTAGTATGGACATTTTCACAATGTTGATTCTTCCCAGCCATGAGCATGGTATGTTTTTCCATTTGTTAACGTTTTCAGCTATTTCTTTTCTTAATGTTTCATAGTTCCCTTTATAG
>CAUYQV010067919.1:0-25814 GCA_963574575.1 Galagoides demidoff | reverse complement strand
AAAGACTTGGATTGATACTACGTTGCTATAGTGAACATAAGGTACACGTTGAAACCACTGTCAGATTAAGAAACTTCCACAACTTGTCTCAATTCTTCAAATAATGGAGCAAGTTCCTTTTCTAGGCTGACAATTAGTCCTAAAACAAAAAGATTAAGAAAATTAGATTATTAGAAAAATGTTTCTGAAAGCCTTCAACTTAAATGCCCTCTTGTCCAAAATTTATAATTACTAAAAAGTAAATGAGACATAGTTGATTTTCTGCAACTAAAATATAGGTTGAATACCCCTTATCCAAAATGCTTGGGACCAGAAGTATTTTAGATTTTTTCAGATTTTGCAATATTTGCAGAATACATATTAATTGAGCACACATAATCTGAAAATTTAAAGTGCTCCAACGAACACTGTGCTCAAAACACTTCGGACTTTGGGACATATCAGATTTAAGACCTTCAGATTACGGATGAACCTGTACTGTAATCCTGAAAAAGTAACCAAAAATTCTATAATCATTACACAGTTTATTTTCATCTGTTTATTAAAGTAAATAATACTTTTTGGGTGGTGCCTGTGGCTCAAAGGAGTAGGGCAGCAGCCCCATATACCAGAGGTAGCAGGTTCAAACCCAGCCCTGGTCAAAAACTGTAAAAAAAAAAAAAAAGTAAATGGATAAAAATATAAATATATATTAGTAGATAATAGAATAACTTGTATATACTATAGTTTGTTAGACCTTTCAAAGGAAAATCTTTTTTTTCAATTTTTAAAGGAAAATCTTAATTTATACCGGTTTCAAAATTTTTTTCTTTTCTTTTTTAGAGACAGAGTCTCACTTTATCGCCCTCGGTAGAGTGCTGTGGCATCTCAGCTCACAGCGACCCCCAACTCCTGGGCTTAGGCAATTGTCCTGCCTCAGCCTTACAAATAGCTGGGACTAGAGGTACCCGCCACAACGCCTGGCTATTTTTTGTTGCAGTTTTGCTGAGGCCGGGTTCAAACTTGCCATCCTCGGTATATGGGGCTGGCACGCACCCTACCCACTGAGCAACAGGCGCTACCCTGTTTCAAAATTTGTATCAGTTCAAATATAACATTTTACTTAGTAAGGCATGCTTTTTTTCCTGAGCAAATTTTAGCATTTTCTCTGAAAAGATAGGTAAACAGTCTGCTTCAATATTGAGCAAGGGAAATTAAATTATTTTATAAATCCAATAAATTTATTTTAAAAAGTCATAAATGAGTATTTCAAATAAAAAATATTTTAAAGATAAATGGTAGGGCACACACACACACACGTTTAAAAAGAAGTTTAATGAATCTGGGAGATAAACTAACTCATCTAGAAATCAGCCTGTATAGTTTCTTAGTTCACCAGAGTGAGAGGCTATATACCTTAGATAGGGCCTATTTTATGATCAAACAAATAAAAAGCATTCTTTTATAGACCATTAAAGGCAATGTGACTCTTAAGGAAAGGTTCCAAGTATTAAAGTATTATTCTGTACATTATCATAATATGTGACAACTCATGATGTAATGATTGGTTTTTTATCAAAATTTAGGTTCAGTAAATATTAACACCAGACACCACTATCTTTAATCTATGAAGTACTGATTGTCACACATAGTATTTTATAGCTTCCTAAAATGTTTAGAAATGAAAAAGACCTAAGAGATTAATTTTACTTATTCTAAAGATGAGGTATCCCAAGACAGTCTTCAATGATAAAGCTAGAAGAAGAGCTCAGCCTGGGAGGAAAAGAAAAAGGAATGCAGAACAATTCTAAACAGCAATAAAATCTGAAGGATGTAGATTTTTTTAAAAAAGAAATTGCTACTTTATCCAAAAGGGAGTAAAAAAAAAACTATAATCCAACTGAATACTGTCATTATTTTACATATAACTATCCAGTGGAAGGTATTAGATACAATGAAATTTTACTATTCACTATCCTAGCATTTGTTCTCAAATTCTTCAGCCCTCAAATATAAAATTTCTAAAATAAATTTATTACAAATATGTTCACCCTATTCACTATTCATATGCTTTTAAATGCTCACATTCTTCTTGCCCATTATGAAAAATTTTAAAAATTCTAATTTAATAGATTGTTCTATATGGAATTAAATTCATCCTGGTTCATTCTACATTTTTGTTTGGTTATCTTTTTAACCCCTTTTTGTTTTCTTAAACTGCTTTAATGTAAGCAAGATGTAGAACTGAAGATAACATTCAACTTTCCTTTCTACCTCAAAAAAATCATTTACCCATATATTGTCTCATCTAAATAAGAAAATAACCCCATGAGATGGTGAAAGCAGGTTATTAGCTCCATTATACAGCTATGAAATCTAGGATCCAAAAAAAACTCACATTTCCCAAGATCAAGGAAAAAAGATGGTATAGCTGGGTCACAAATTCAAGTATTCTAACTCTAAATCTATTATTCATATTAGATTAGATTTGTACTGCATAGATATAGTAACTAAATTAAGTTAAAGTAAATTAAGATAATGGCAATTAAAGTAAATTGAAAAGAATTATTAAGTATATTTAAGGCAACTAAAACGTACCTGTATTGGCACTGCTGCTGGCTATGAAACTTACCACCAGAGGTAACCGATTAAATTGAACCACCTAAAAAGAAAATAACTGAAATGCCTTAATATTTCAGAATTTTTAAGAACAGTCAATATTCCAAGCCCAATGATATACGCAGTATTTTATCATAAAATATAAAGGAGCTGAAAGTAACTATTTCTATGAAACAGAGTTACTGATAATCCCTTAGAGACATCAATAGCCTGATGTCTAATTAGTTTTTAAGGTGAAACCACATCCTCATCTTTTTATCTTTAAAGCCAAGTTTGACAAGTTTAACACCAATTACCTAGAAGGGGCTGAATAAGTAGTTGGTAATTAAATGACTAAGGCAGTTTTCCTTAGTCATCCAAATAGCTTAATCTTCTTATTGTCTGCCTACTGTTATCACTGTAATTTAAATTAACTTAATTCAAATTAACTTTAAATTAATTACCTTTAAAAAAATTAGCTTCAACTTAGTCCTTCCTAGTGAAATTAAATGTCAGGTGGGTTGGTTATCTTTTACCTAATACATGCTAAAATATATAAATTTTAAAATAAAAAATGTCACTTGTGTATGTATCATCAGGGCTACATCAATCAATCATCTAGGAAATATCACTCTAAAGCAGAAGGGATTAAGAAAATGCAGCTGGTGATCAAGAAATAGGTAACAGCTAATTTCATCTTCATAAACAATGGTGTCACTTATTATACATATATTTCAAATCAAATGAAGGAATCAGCAGCAATAACAAATTTAAATAACTTATCATTTGACTTTCAAGGAAAATAATTTATCCAAACAAAAAGTGTGCCATTTGCGAAATCATACTTATTTAGCTAAGGGCACCATCTACTGGAGGTAACAGTGACCTGACTTACCCTTTTGAGGACAACACGCTCATTATTATTAAATCTTCTAACTACTTTTCTGAAGTAATTATTTACTGATATAAAATATGAAAAACTACTACTACAGTTTAAAATAACCAATTTGAAGGCTAAAATTTTATAATTTCATCCTCCTTTGAAATTAAAATTTAGAATTATAACACAAACTAATTTACAAAAGACACAAAAATGGCCATAGAAATCAGCACAATGGCAATTATGAACTTACCTGGTAGGTGTTATAGTAACAGATGATACTTTTATTTTTTGAAAGTCCAAGTTTGCTTCCTTGGTCTGTTGCAAGGGCAAAAGTAGATAAGAAACCAGGTCTCAAAGCATGTTCTGGAGCATTATCATTGGCTACTAGAAAAAGAAGTGAAATAAAAATTATGCAGAGTATAATATAGGTAGGGAGAAGATTTATAGCACCTTTTTTTTTCACATAGGCCCATTAAAAATTTGGGCACAAAGGTTATGTTTTACAATACCGAAAATCATTTAGGTGGGCAAAATTGCTCAACAAGAAGTGATCATAACTAGAAAAATAAATGCTAATTCTCATTACTTTTTTCCCTTTATAAAAGCATTCTAAATGTTTATATTTCCTTGATAACTACCTGAAAACACAAATTGAACAGTGCATTTAATAAACTGAAAATTCTGGTTATCTCAAAGCCAGGCTAAAATAAACTAAGGAAAAAGCTATAAAAACTTTATTCTCATAAAACTGACAGCAGCAGTACCTCATAGTTATCAATAATCCTGCAGCTGGCTGTTCTATGTTTTTCTCACTCATTAAAGACCTGTATGGACTTCACTGTATCGATAAATGCAGAGCTCAATGTTTTAACACAGAGATGGTCAGAAAGAATATCAGAGTTGGAAAATCTGAGATTATATTGTTTAAAGACCTCATTACAGCATCATTCCTAGAGAAGGCAAGAAACTTGCCTATGGCTATCCACCTTTTATGATGGGTTAGAAAGCACACTTCATTAGAAGACAGTGGGTTCTGATGCTATGTTGTTACTAACTCATGTGTCACTCTAAGCTAGCAATATACTTTTTTTGTACCTGACCACCTTCACTTATAAAATGAAAGAACCTAATTAGGTGACCTCTAAACCTCCTTTCATTTCTGAAGTCTAAAATCTGACATATATAATAACTCCAGGTAGAAAATAAGTTGTAAACAAAATGTATATTATTTAATCTTTAATATTTGGTACAGTCATTACAGTGTCCCACTATAACTAGGAATATCCATTCTGATCATACTACTGACTCTCTGTAATATCACATATACTTAAAAAGAAAGAAAGCTAAAAATCATTGTTATATTGTTAGATTCTGGCTAAATAAAGTAAATTTACTTCCAGCAAGAAACTAGGAAATCAGGCAAGATTAAACAAAGTTATCAATATATGATGATGCAAATATGTGGGTGTCATCCTAACACTACTAGAAATGTTGATAAAAAGTATATATATGTAGGGGTATCTGTGAGTCTACTCTATCTAACTGCACACACACTCATCCTCATCACAAATTTACTAATGCTTTACATTATACCATAAATGTCTTTAATGAGAGGCTAGGCCTGTAATACATCCATGCTGAAACTCTACATGTTAACATAATACAATTAACATATATATATACACACACACACACACATATGTATAATAGGTTCCAATTCTGTCTTCAACATAAAAAGAAAACATTTCCCTCAAAGCTAATTATCTCCTGAATTTACTGATATGAGTTTTATATAGTTTGCCTTCTGCCCTACTCAGATGTAAATATACATGTTTAGTCAAAGGGAAACAAAACATTTGTATTTTAAGTGCTCAGTTTTACCTTTAATAACAGGCACTCCATCTCTATCAGACACAACAATAGCATGGAGTCCTTCAACACTAGAAAGAGAAAAAAGTTAACACATAAAACATCTCATTTTCTCAAAATATGGACTTCAGAGACATAATGGTAATTCTCATGTTTTAAAAAACCTATAGAACCTCAATTATTGCTACTGTATACTCCTACAATGTGTTTGCCAAACAAAACTCTTCCAGAAATTACATGTGTATTACTGATTGTTTATATCTTTACAAATTTATGTAATCCATTAATAAAGACCTAAGACATAAATGATTGTCTATTGTTACTATCATTCCAGGATTTACAAAAGTATAAAAGACTACCAGCAGTAGTTATAGTTACAAAAAAGAGATTCTTTCCTCATTCGTTACAATACGAAATGCCCACTATTTGTGGCACTTAAAACTTTATGACATTGCAATAAGCAAAAATAGACATAATTACTTACTTTAGAAAGTTTACAATCTAAAAAGTGAGTGGCTATCCATTGAACCATCTCATTTAAATAAATGTAAAACCGCAACTGGTGGCAACTGTCACTGAGAGGACCATGGACTACGAGGCCCTAAAAAGAGGAGGCCAAAGCAGACAAGTGGGTCAGGGAAGGCTTCCCTCAGCTGAGATGTTCTGGCACTAAGTGAAGAGGAGTGGAAAGACTGCTCTGGGCTGAAGAAACAGAACAGAAAGAAGGCCATGCAAAAATCCTTTCAGCCATGCATACACAAACAGCAGTAAGCAGAATGGTCAAGGCTCTAGCTCTAAAGTTAGAAAGATCTGGATTCCAGTACAGGCTCTGCGGCTATTTATGCTACCATGGGCCAGTTAGAAAATCTTTCTAAGGCTCAGTTGAGCAATCTGAAAATGGAAATAAGTGTACTTATTTGGATATTGTGAAGTTCAAGAAAACAATGCATGTAAAATACAGGTTGGTACATAGTTAACATTTAAAAATATTAAAATACCAACAGTGTCAATTGAGCACCCTGACAATGACATAATTTAATCACTGCAATTTAAATAATAAATTACCAGTGAGAATCCCTATGAAATTAGCCGTTAAGAAATACATAATACTCAAGAGCACAAAAGTGTTAAAAATTATAATGGGGAAATACTCATGAACTTTCAACATTTAAGCAAAACACTTTATAACACAAAACTAGTAGCCCTGTAACTATTAATATCTGTAAACTGCAAGAGGTATCTGCAGAGATCTGTCCATTGTCCCTGCAGTAACTCAGAATTCTCCATTCCTTATTTTGTTAATGTTACTTTCTTAATTTAGGAATAAGGAATATTCATATTAACCTAATGTTAGAATACTAACATTAAATTTTTTAAAATTCCATTGTCAAAAAGTTTTAAGTCAGAGAAGTGTTAGAAAGATCTGAGTGGAAAATGTTACTAACAAAATCACTGAAAAGAATGATGAGATAATTGTGTATAAACAATTTTTATGCTATCGTTAGTATTATTCCTATTGCCATTCAATCCTGAAATTATCTATGGATCAAAACATACGTGGCGGAAAGGAAATTCAGTAAGTTCCCATGCAACAGGTACAATGCACAGGCCTATGGCATTTTTTTGGGTGAAGGACACAGCTACAACTGGGACTTGATTTTACAAATGCAAACAATGTAACCTAATTGAATGTATCTTCATATTAATTTGAAATAAACAAAAATACATAAAAAAATTTTGATACTATGGATCTATAGGAATATCTAACACTGACGACTACCACCAAAGACACAGAAACAATCAGTTGATAATCACTACTTTATAGAAACCATGCTGGCACTAAAATTAACAGGTCTAGATGCTGAAAGAGATTATGACCATATAGTTGTATGAAGTAGTATAAAGAGCATTAAGAATCTGGAAGACTAAATTTAATTATTTAATTAAACAAATATTTGCACTTGTAGGAAGAGGCAAGTATTCAATAATTCTAATAAGACTAAATTTAATTATTTAATTAAACAAATATTTGCATTTGTTGGAAGAGGCAAGTATTCAATAATTCCTCTTAGGGTTATCAGGTTGACCTAGATGACTACATACTTAAATATTTAATTTTTATTGTGGCAAAATAAATATAACATAAATTTTACAGGTTTAATAATGCTTTTTAAGTTTTACAATTTTAAGTGTATAGTTCAGTGGCCTTGAATACCCTCACACTATTCTGCTACCACATCATTATCCATCTTTAGAGCTTATTTTATCTTCCCTAAGTGAAACTCTGAACCCCATTAAAAAATAACTCCCCTATGTTGGCATGGATGCAGACAGAAAGGAAAATTTACACACTACTGGTATGATTGCAAGTTAGTACAATCTCTATGGAAAACACTACAGAGAGATGCCAGAACAAAATAAAAGCAGACCCACCATTAGATCTAGCAATTCCACTACTGGGTATTTACCCAAAAGGGAAATAAGTCATTTTCTCAAGGAGACACCTGTACTCCAATGTTTACTGCAGCACAATTCACAATTAAAAGATGAGAATTCAACCTAAGTGCCTATCAATTCATGAGTGGATTTAAAAAATGTGGTTGTAGACATGTACAACATGGAATACCAGCTATGAATAAGGATGACTTAATGTCTTTTTCAACAACTTGGACAGAACTGGAGAGGTTATCCTAAGTAAAATATCTAAAGAATCCAGGCTCGGCGCCTGTGGCTCAATCAGCTAAGGCGCCGGCCACGTACACCTAAGGTGGCAGGTTTGAGTCCCCAGCCCAGGCCCGCCAAACAACACTGATGGCTGCAACCAAAAAATGGCCGGGCGTTGTGGCGGGCGCCTGTGGTCCCAGCTACTTGGGAGACGGAGGCAGGAGACTCGCTTGAGCCCAGGAGTTGGAGGTTGCTATGAGCTGCGATGCCATGGCACTCTACCCAGGGGGATAGCTTGAGGCTCCGTCTCAAAAAAAAAAAAAAAAAGAATGCAAAAACAAACACCACATGTACTCACTATTAAACCGGAACTAACTGAAGTGCACACATGTACCCTGAGGGAAGTAAAACTTAACTGAAATTAAACAGAGGAAACAGGCAAAAACCTACCTAATTAGTACAACCAACACTATCCGGGTGATGTGCACACTTAGAACCATGACTCAAGTATTATAAAAGTGATCAATGCAAGGAAAAAAAAACCATTTCCATAACATTAATAAAGTACATATATTATTCTAAGTTAAAAATTAGATTATATAAACATATCCTATAGATAGCTGAACACATGCAAATCACTTTGTGAAGTTGCCAACATCACTTGAAATAGGAAAAGATTAGAAAGCAAAGTGTACATCAAGAAGGACAAATTAAGTTATGATATACACATACAACGGAATACTGTATAGTCATAAAAAGAAGGGAATTTTTTTTTTTTTGAGACTCTACCCTTGGTAGAGTGCCCTGGAGTCACAGTTCACAGCACCTCCAACTCTTGGACTTAAGCGATTCTCTTGCCTCAGCTTCCCAAGCAGCTGGGACTACAGGTGCCTGCCACAACGCCCGCCTATTTTTTGGTTGTAGTTGTCATTGTTGTTTGGCAGGCCCAGGCTGGGTTCAAACCCACTACAGGCACTAAGCCAAGAAGAGAATTTCTTATGTACTTAGGAATGGCTGCTCTCAAAGTTACACTTTGGTTTTTTTTGGTCTTTTTTTTGGAGGGGAGACAGTCTTGCTCTGTCTCCCAAGATAAAGTGCACTAGCAAGATTATAGCTCAAAACTCCTGGGCTCAAAGGATCCTCCTGCCTCAGGAGCTGGGACTACAGGTGTGCCCCACCACACTTGGCTAGTTTTTCTATTTTTGGTCGAGACAAGGTCTCGCTCTTGCTCAAGCTGGTCTCAAACTCTGGGCCTCAAACAATTCTCCCATCTTGGCATCCGAATGGCCCTCAAAGTTCCATTCTTTAGTGAAAACATATAAAGTCTACAACAGTGTGTACAAGAAGCAACAACTTACATAACACAATGTCTAAGTGTGTGTATGATCCGTGTATGTATGTACACGCTTGCTGAAACAGCACGGCTACAGGGCAGGGATGGGAAGCTTCTCACTCTATGTCCCTCAGTTCACTCTTGAATCTAAACTTCATGAATGTGTTACCAACCTTCAAAATAAATTTAAAAAAGAGGTAAAACAAGTACTACAAAAATGTTTAGAGAAATTTGTGTCACCATAGGAAACTTCTTTTTTCTAATTTCCATGGGAATTAATTTAAATGTCAACTAATGTACCAAAAGAGGAAGTAGAAATAAAAAGAACTTCTTTTTGATGAGTATTAAGAAAAAGAGTCCAAGAAAGTAGAAAAAGTACTTACTACTCTTAAATGTTCCCCCTTTTAGAAATCAGGTCACAAATATAAAAGTAGTTTCCAATTCTGCACACAGTGGACAATGTAATTACAGCAGAACCTCCATAGTTGATCACTTCCCTACATTGATCACATCCTTAAGTTGACCTAATTTTTATAGTTGGGACATGTACCACATGTTCTCAAGGGAAGACTGACGTCTGTATGTTGACCACCTCTGTAAGTGATTACCTGGACTGTAACACACATTAATTTACCATCTATAATTTGACCACTGGAGTCCATTCTACATCCAGGGGTACAAAGTATGGACTATGCCCCTTAGTGGTATTATTTTTTCTGTATTATAAGTTATTTTTTCATGTTTTATTATTACCATCTATTGTTTATCACATTACAGAAGATT
Source organism: Galagoides demidoff (assembly GCA_963574575.1). NCBI lineage: Eukaryota > Metazoa > Chordata > Mammalia > Primates > Galagidae > Galagoides > Galagoides demidoff. The sequence goes on along the minus strand of CAUYQV010067919.1, from coordinate 15,705 downwards.
TTTTTCATTTGAAGGACTAGTCTGAATTATAGGTACATCCTACAATTACTGAAATATTTTACAGTTAATCAAAACGTGATGGCCCAAAGGAAAGAACTCAAAGAACTGACAATGAAGGAAATGGTTGATCTACATTTTCTGGAAAGCTGTGGAACATTCTGGTGATAGCAAGATCACAGCAAGCAATACCCAAAAAGGTAAAATTAGTACTTGGAGAGATATGGCAAGGAAAGCAGAGACCTACACTGGAAAGGAGAAAAACTTCTCTTGATGAAGTCAATGAAACCACAGTAAGCTGGTTCAAACAAGTAGGGGCAGTTAACACTCGAATCTCTAGGCTGATGATCCAAGAAGTTGATTAAAATTTGCACAAGAATTTAGGGTGGTAGTTTTGTAAGCATCAAGTGGCTGGTTTGAGAATTTAAACTGCAACACAAGATCTCCCAGAAAGTCTTGTGTGGTAAATACAATGAAGTTCCAGCAGTTGTGGAAGAGTTCATCAAAAAGTTCCTGAATTCAGGCAATGCCTGTAGCTCAGTGGGTGGGGCACATACATCCAGGCTGGCAGGCTCAAACCCAGGCTGGGCCAGCTAAACAACAATGACAACTGTGACAACAAATAGCCAGGTGTTGTGGTGGGCAGTCCTAGCTACTTGGGAGGCTGAGGCAAGAGAATCACTTTAGCCTGAGTGTTTGAGGTTGCTGTCAGCTGTGATACTACAGCACTCTACTCATGGTGACAGAGTTAGACTCTGTCTCAAAAAAAAAAAAAAAATTCTTGACTTCACCAGAGGTTTCAAAGATGACAATGTATCATCTTTAATACTGACTGTGGGACTCTTTTCAAGGCCATGCCTGACAAGAGCCTTGTCATGCATGAAGCGTGACAAACATAAGAGCAGAAAACTTTCCAAAGAACATTTCACAGTTTTGCTTTGTGCTAAGCTCAACCAGGGAGAAACGAAAGCCCTTAAAACCTGAAGTCTGAAGACCTGTCTGTCACCTGGACAACTGGTACCCTGCATGAGGAGTGGGTAAGGGGTAATGACCAAGAAATGAAGAAGTAGTAACAGCTTATTCTACTATCCTCGCCACCTACAAAAGGCATCATCTCACAAACATGACACTGAAACTTCTGTCTTCAAACATGACCTCAAAAAATTCAACCTCTTGACCAAGGCATCATATAAACATTTAGGCTGAGGCAGCAGGATGCCCACAGTCCAAGTCTGAGGTTGCAGTGAGCTATGATGCCATTGCACTCTGCTCAGGACATAGGGTGGGACTCTGTCTCAACAACAACTAAAAAAATGCACTACCGAGCCCAGCTCCAGCAGTGACTCATTACTAAAACAGAAACCTGTGGTTCACTAGTGGAAGCAACTTCATCTGCTCCATCAGTTAACACTCTGGATGCTATCCTCTGGATTAGCTCTTCTTGGAATAAAGTTCACCCAGAAATGATAGAGAGTGTTTCAAGAAAGCTTGATTGGATTCAAGAGCACAACGTTTTGGTTCCATCAGACAGTACACCTGCTATGGCAGAATTTGAAAGAGAAAATTTTATGGTTTTATTGTAATGGATGATGAGGTGGCACCTGTAATGAACCTGACCCAGGAGCAATATTCCAAGCAAAACAGAAGTACAGATCAGCATAAAGGCACATGAAGCAGCTGATAAAGTGGAAAAAGCAAGTGAGGATGACACAGAAACTGCAGAGACTCAGAAAGAAGAGGATGTCAGGATGCAACTGATAATGCAGTTGAAGTCACTTGCTGACATAAATGAGAAAAGTGATTGTGACAAAAATGTCCTAAAGGAATGATGCTGGCAAAAAAATAAAAAAATTCATATTAAAGGAAATCTCAGAGATATTTCACAAAACTGAAAATACAAAGGACAAAATGTTGAAAGCTGATCCAAACTTAAAACAAGAATGAAGTTTGCCAGTTAGTCAAGGAATAGAAATGCCTATTCCTTTTCTGAAGGAATATGAAAAAAAGAAGCAAACACTATTCATAGTATTCTTGATAAGTTTTTTTTTTTTAACAAAGAAAGTAATTCTCACGTGGCGGCGCCTGTAGCTCAAAGAGGTAGGGTGCCAGCCCCATATGCTAAAGGTGGCGGGTTCAAACCCAGCCCCAGCCAAAAAAAAAAGTCATTCTCAATGTGTTAAATTATGAATTGTGTATTGTACAAATATTAGCATTCCCCTAAATATTTGTAACCAACAATAAGAAAGGTTTTAATTTTTTGAAAACACTGGAAAAACAATTGTTATTTTTTCCCTGATTACTAAAAGTCCTTCGCATGTTCTTAGCTTATACAGTCATTTCCAGGACCCTGCATTACCAGCTAGCACTTTCTGTACTGCTAATCAATAGGTTGAGAACAGAATCAGCATCTTGTCTCTATAGTTTACCAATAGGAGGAAAAAGAGAATAAAAATGAATGCAGATATTACATTAACAGGAAATAACCAGAAAATAGCAAGAAATAACCAGAAAAGAGCACTATTAATTTCTAGTGATCTGTAATCAGAGGAAAGGAAAAAGCAAATAGGCAAACCACATCAAACAATTCAAGCAAAAATCCAAACAGGTTTTCTTTCCTAGCCACAGAAATAAACTGACAATCTCTTTTAACTTCAAACAGATTTGGGTGATAAGAGAAAAGGATCTCACCATATATTCTGCTACATTACCTCAAAGCTTATTCAGTTAATTCTGAACCACCTTACTCCAGAATGTGAAAAATGGATGTCTCAAGTCAAATTTCTCTCTCTTTCTCTGGCTCTTAACTCTAAAGAATTATGAGTTACTTATAAATAGTTGTGGATGCAGACAAAAGCAGCACTTGTCAAAGAAAGCATCATTTTACATTAAACTAGATGTAAAGTTTAATCCAATTAAAGTGAAAAAGTCTTTGAATCAGTACAATACATAAAAGAAAATTAGCTAACTTTAACCTAAGAGCCTAATATCATCAAACAGGAGGTGTGCAGGCAAAAGCCTTGTGACTTTTCAAGTATAAACCACTAAGTCTAGTACTCTCAGATTAGATAGCCTAGGCAACTTTGTTTTAATATTGCTGTTAAAAAGTAAAGGCAAGTTCTTAAATTTTTTTCCCTTAAAATTACTATAACAACTTTGAAGTATAATCCAGCAAACTACTATAATAATATATTTTTTAAAACTCAAAAGCAACATGAAATCTGAATTCTAGCCCTTCAGTATCCATTAACTGACATTGGACAAGTCCCATAATTTCTCCAGGCCTCATGTTATTTATCTGTAAACTCAAAAGACAATGTTTTGTTACGGAGGGTTATGTCGGCATTTGAAAATGTTAAATTACAGCCTAATGTACAAATAATGCTAGTCTAAAAACAGAAACAAAATACTTGATAAGTTAACAAACGGTATACTGACTTTATTCGATAAACAAATTAATAATATCTTACCTTGGTAACTTTTTATACAGGAATCGCTTTAAGTCCTAAAAAAGAACATAAAAAAATCTTATTATAATAATATTCCTTTCACTAGTTTTCTACATCCTGTCCTACCCACACTTTTGGGACCTTACACTATCATTCGTAACTTTTCTTGCTTGTGTTTTATCTTTCTCTTTCTGATTTTTATCCATACTAGTCATGTAACTTGGAGCAAGTTAAATAACCTCTTTTTCCTAAGCCTCGGTTTCATTATTTATAGAATAGGGATAATCAGAGAACTTATGTCTTAGGATCTTTGGTAATGTTACTGAGAAGATGCATGTATTAGCATACCCAGAAATGGGGAATACAAATACATATTAGAAATAAAATTAGATCATACTTTTCACACAAGTAATTTACATACTGTTGTTATTGTATACATTTGAGAAGATATAACGAACAACTTTCTATGTCCAAAGATAGACTTTCTACCATCATTTTAACGATCCTGAGTAGGGTGATTAACCTGTTTCTTCACATGACTAAAGATAACGCTCTTCATTTGGGGAATTTTATTAACAATCCAATTATCAATTATGATGACTTCATATCGATGAATCAGGTATCTTTTATCTTTTGAATCCCTACTATTCTTCAAACCTGAATGATCGTTTTGTTTTATATTATCACAACACTAGCTTACTTCTCTCACCTTAAAAACACACCCAACGGGGCATTATGATCACTTACTGGAAGAAAAAGAGGGATTCTGAACACATGTTCTACTTATCCCATATTGATGGGAAATGCACCAAACCATCATTTATAAATTTAAATGATAAATACGCAGAGATGTTCTATGCCCCAGCAAGATTGGGGAGTAGGGAGAAAACAATTTTCTCAACCTCAGTCACATTAGTATTCTCCACCCCTATTCCAGGCAGAAACTCAGGCTCCTGCAAATTCACTCGTCTCACTCTCCCATTCCCAGTCACGGAGAAAATAACTGGTGGAAGGAAGGGAAGGAACAAGAAACGAAACAAATTTCTACTTGGGAAGTTCTACCTATCCTCCCTCAGCAGCCTCCTCCAAATTCCCCACCCTCTCCTCCTTATGTGTGGGTATCAACTCACATCTGCCATGATGAACCCCTTTCTCCCGCAGGATCAATCTCCACGCCTGGAAGAGAAACTCTCGGTGACTCTTCCCTCTAAACGTCCTCGCCCTCCCCAACCCCAGCTTAATAAGCGAACTCAGACTTGGTCAGAATTTCGCAATACTCTGAGTATCTAGTGCCTACACCAGGGAAGACCAAGGGAGTCGGAGTCCCAGGCAGCCCGACGGGCAGCCAGCTGAGAAGCCTAACCTCAGCCCACTCCACCCCAAAGACACAGGCCCCCGAAGAAGGGGCGTCCTCTCCTCTTCATTCTCACCACCCGCGCCTCACCCGGGACCAGCCTGAACACCGGCACAACAGCGTCAGCTACCTGGGTTTCTGGTCTGCCCGCTTCTCTCTGCTGTCACTTCAGGGACAGCTTCAAAGACAGGGTCCTCTGCAAGCCGCTGTCACATGACTCTTGACCTAGTCGGAGCTCCCGGAAGCACTTGCTACTCCGACGCCGCGTGATACGGAATTTCCGGTGAGTCCCGGCGGAAACCAAGCGCCCGGCCGTCCGACGTGCCCCGCCCCCTCCCGCCCACCACGGCGTGCCCCGCCCCTTTCCCCGCCCACCGCGGGCCGCGACCTGCGCCTTAGTGCTGGGCAGATGCTGAGGACTGAACTGTGCGGTCGACGATTCCTGCGAGATTTTGGGCCTTGCGGCTCCCGAAAAATGCAAAAAATATTCCGGTTGGTGACATTCTTGCGCGGAGAGGTGCATAATACTAATTCATTAGTTTCCACGGTCTGTTATCTTACTGACCCCAAGTTCCCTAATCTCTTTTGACTTTCTCACGTGTGCCTATTAGCTCTTTCCCCAAGGCCTTACCTAGATTGAATCTAGAGCCACGTGTGCACAAGTCTCTTTTATTTAACATGCAGACACTGGATTATGGATACCTTTATCAAGATTAAAATAAAAGTGGATTTCGCGCTTGTAATCCTAAACACTCTGGGAAGCTAAGGGGTGGATTGCTCCAGGCCAGGAATTTGAGATTAGCCTGAACAAGAGCGAAACCCTGTCTTTAAAAATAGCCGGGTATTGTGGTGGGGATCTGTAGTTCCAGCCACTTGGGAGGCTGAGGCAGGAGGATCACTTGGGCCCAATAATTTAAGGTTATTGTGAGCTATGACGCCAAAGCACTCTACCAAGGGTGACTGAGACTCTTGTCTCAAAAACCAAAAGGTCTCATGTAAGAAATAATTGAAAAAATAAAAGCCTTCTTTAGAAACCACATCATCTCCCAGCTACCCCCCTTTTCCTACTACTTTTCATGACCAAATTTTTGGAAAATTTCAATCTGGTTTTTAATTACTGCCTCCATCCCTAATATAATCAATCAGAGTTCTGATTCTATGTCTTGACTATCACTTTAAAATCATTCACTTATCTATATTCCTACCTTGATCCAAGCCATCATAATCTTTTCCTTGACAATAACCTCCAATCTTTCCTACGTTCACTTTTGCCCTTAGCTTCACACAGCAAGTAACAGGATATTCTAAAAGCCCTATCTAATAATATAACTCCTTCATTAAAAATGAACATAGTTTGACTACTGCCATAATACAAATTTCAATATCATCATCATCATAGTTTATACTATGTATATGGTCTTAGGGGGACCTGGCCCCTATCTTAATTCTCTCCCCTACTCTGGATTCCTTATGCTATAATCATGTGTTTGTTTTCACATCCATAAAGTTTTTATCACTTTACTGAGTTAGCACACAGTGTCTGAAATACTTCTACAGCATTCACTTCACTCCTACTAAACTCATTTCTCAGAGCAAATCCTAGCCCTCCCAGAATAGTTTAGGACAGCCTTAAAAGGTATATGCCCTGTGTACCCTGCAATTTTCATTGTAATTAGATTATTACTTGACATTGGAGTACTTTTATGATTAAATTATTTACTTGACATTTATTTTCTTTGCTAGATGGAAATTTTATATGGGTTTTTGTCTTGTTCAGTGACTAAGTCCCAGCACTCGGTTCGCTGCCTGAGATATAGCAGGCCTTGACACATTTATCCAATGGTTGAATGAATGAAAGAATGGGTATATTAAGAGTATAAAATGGGATAAAAAACAAATCTTTTACAGTGAGAACAGACCTCTTTATTAATATATTGAGATAAACTACAGAGACTGAAAGACAAAAATGCATCATAAATCATTCAGCAGAACATTCATTAAAAATCAAAAGCATTCTCTTTGACAGAATTCTCACACAGAAAGTTTATCTGTCTGATATAACATTAAATATTTTACAAATCAGACATTTCATTTTTAAACCTAATTTATAATCCTGAATGCACTATAGACAAGTAAACTCTTCTTTACCAGTTTCACTTCATTTAATTTATACAAGGCTTCCATTAAAATTCCATCACATCTTGAAAACTACCTCCAGCTTTTCAAAATACAAAGTAAACTAAGTGGAAAATCCTGTGCAGCAATCCAAAAACCAAACTAAAAGAAAACAAAGTAGGTAAGAAGCATTTCTTAGTACAAATAAATTTAAAAACATTTATGTGTGCTTCTCCTCATGGGTATAGTCATACAATTCAAAAGCAATTCATTTTGAAACTAATGACTGAAATACTCCAATGTCATGAAAAAATCTATTATTTTAGTGGTGTACTTAAATGGCAAAGTAGAATATCAGATTGGAATGTACAGAACCTGGTGCTAAAGTGAATGAAAATTATATTCATGCCAGGTGTCATCCGCTATGCATATTTACTAGACGTCTTGGCAACCAGTCATCCCAATTTTTAGTAACTTATTAAACTAAGGCATTTTAAGAAATACTTCTTACCCATGTATATTTCCAGATTGCTAGATATAGAAGGATAAAATTAATATATATTTGAAATACAGGCCTTTCAATAGGAATCTGCATTTAATCATGAAAAAGATGAACAGAAAAAATTCACACCAATGAAATTCAGTGAACTAATTTTCAAAGTTAGAAATAAAAATACCCATTGTTAATGGAAGCCCTGCTCTGTGCAAACACAGTGTGGTATATATTAAACAATCACACATTTGAGGTATTAGCTGGAAAAAAAAAATTATATATATACACCTATACATGGACACATCCACAGGATATTCACAAATCTATTGGCCCCAACACCAGCAGATAATCAAATTAAATGAAGAGGAATCACATATCAACAGGAAAGAGTTACACATAGGGAGTTTATAAAAAATGTGGTATATAATCCTTAATATAAGGAGTATGTTTTTAATTAATATTTTGAGGAAAAATGTTTCCATTCATATGAAAGTATTTAATAGTAATGAAACAAAAAAGGAAGTCTGAATTCTAAGACTGTGCCTGCCAGATTATTACAGAAATGTGCAAGAATTTCTTGAAAAGCCTCATTCTATCTACTTTTTCTTTATAATTGAAAATTAGAATTTAAAAATGTTTTAGAAGTTACTGCCAGACTACTCTTCTTTTCCACTGGCTTATAGAGAAGTTTCTGGATTTTCTACTAGATAGTAGTCCAACATGGCCAATAGACAAGGTTTTCAGCTATTTAGTGAAGATTAAAATTCAGATTTTTTTGTTCCATTTCATTAGTTTTTCTGTTTAGATAAGAAAAAAAATTAAGAACTTCCTTTCAGTTTGCTTCATTCAGTATGAAGATGGATAGTGATATGGGTAGTACTGAACCCATGCTTCGAATGGGGAAGCTAAGTAAATGCACAAATTCTCTTCTTTTAACCACTTGGTCCTCTGACATAAAACTTGTTTAACTGGAAAGATGGCTCATTTGGTCCTAACATCAAGAAATATTTCACTGCCTTAACACAGGTGAGAGATTTTTTTTTTTTAAATGAAGTATGTTGGAATACATTAAGTAACATTAGCATGTCATGTGTCTGTATTTTTTTTTTCATTACAGATCAATAAAAGGGAAAGGGGAAATCAAAAGATTAATCATTTCAGTAACTATTTTACATACTAGTATAAATGAAGATTTAATAGGAAGAAAATTAAGCATAAAAGTGCGATTAAAGTGAAAGCCTGGCATTCCACATTCTTGCTCCTGTGAACACCTGAGCTGACAGAAAAGAAGAGTAGTTGATTGCAATGGCATATACATGCCTTAAGGACTTACTTTTCTTCATCAAATCTTTGTAAATTATAAATAAAGCATGTAGTGATTATGAAACAAATAACGTACTTAAGCATTGAAGTATAATCTGTTTCCAACACATTTATTATTTTCACTTCCTCGATTTATAATAATTGGATATTTTTCATTGCTGAGAATTCATTTTTCTTATTTGATCAAAATAAATTCTGAAACTTAGAAATGACTAAATGACTAGCACCAATCTATTCAGGAACTAAGGAATCTAAAGGAGAAAAGGTACCTTTTCTTTTCCCCACAAACCCTCACAAGGACAATAATGTTTGTATACATATGTGTGTGTGTAAAAAGAGATAAAAATGTGGAACATTAATAAATAGAACTCTGCCAAACTTATACCAGTTAGAGAAACTAGTATAACAGAACCCAAAAGACTGAGGATTTATAGGTGGTGATTAAAATGATGCAATGAAATTGCTACACTCATGTAGCTAAAAATAAGATGGCAAAATATTGAGATTTTTATTAAAAAAGAGTAGCAAACATGAACACCTTACATCTCAAGATAGCTAATCTTCTTAATTGGTTAAGTTAACCCAAAATTCTTAGACATTTGTTGGGCCTTTACACCAGGATATAGGTGACATTAAGGACTCAATCTTTACTTAACATTTTTGTGGTTTATGGGGTCAGGCACTCAACCAGTTGTTTTCCACAACTGTTTGAAAATTTCATTTATTAATCATGATTTCCCTAACATTTTATGAAATGTAACGGAATTCACCAATGCAAATGGCATATAATACTGTCCAAAAGTATGATATACATTTTATATTACTTTACTTTTGTAACTAACTTCACTTATTCACCTTAAAGCTGGAATTAAGGAAAAAAGAACCTAGGCAACAAAAAGGTAAGTTAGCATAATTATCAACCATAATAGTGTAAATTTCCCATTAAAACTGGAAAAATAAATAGTTGAAATTTTTCAGTTACATTTTTATGAAGTTTCTGATATATATGAACTTTCAAAATTTATTAGAATGCTATGCTATTTTTTAAAAAACTTACTGTATGGGTTCAAGAAAATAGCACTACTATTTTCTTTTAAAGGTCACATTTCTATAAGCAAGTTGGTTAAGGTGTCCAGTTTTCCTAATATAGTATGTTGCTTAGTTTAACCTACTAATTCAATCAAAAATTTCTACTGATTTACATGGAAAAGGGGTTCCAAGAAAACATTTTTAAGAGATTATTTCAGCAGTTTTATTCAACAGATGGCATAAATTAACCAAATTCAGAAAAAACCCTTTAAACAGAAGGAAAATGCCACTATCTAGCATTTTCTTGCTACCAAAGTCCACCAAAGATATGTTCATGTTCCATTAACTGAGTATGAAGTAAAATCATTAAAATATTACAATTGTTAAACACAGAAGACAAGAAATCAAAACTTTTACATCCAATACATAGGCACCAAAAACTTCAATTCCAGCTTGTTTTTTCTAGTTTTATTATGGATTTAATTATGAGGATCTTATTCCTATAGGATTAATAAAATTATTCAATGATGAATAGATTTTTAACTCAGAATTTTTTAAGGACAACTTGCTTTAAATAACTATTCTACCTGCTGCTGTATTTCTTTTTTCTGTTGCATTTGGCCAAACAGATCATGCTCTGATCAAGAAAGTGTACTGTAATCTACTTATATGTTTAAAAGTTGGCGGAGGGTTAAAGGCACAAAGCTGTATTTTAGTAATAATTCTTATTACTTACTTACTTGTAAAAAAAATCCATTTACTTTTGGATCCTGCTTAAATGATCACTAACAAACTGCAATTTCCATGGGGAGAAAAATAGGTGGTCCTCTATAAAGAATAAATTTTAGCAGCCTTCAAAGATATATACATGAACATTTGGGGGCCTTTTAATTACAGAAGTTGCAAATGGCATAACTGCACTTTATTGTTGAAGACCCTTTTAATTTAATATGTATAGCCATTTCCTCATATTTCTCTTAAAATCTACCAGGATAGCTTTTCATTTCTATGCATGTATATGTATAGCAATTCATAAAACTAAATAGTAAACTGATACTCTACACCAGTTCATTTATCTCAATATATATTTTGGAATATAACGGCAATAATAAAAATATCAATTCCCTCTAAGCTGATAATGCTACAAGATTTTACATAAAGTTAAACAGTTTTTTTCTTTTTGAAAAAGTTTCATTGTTTAAACTCCATATATTTGACACCTTGACAAGAAAAGTGTAATTGTGTCTTGTAACATTTTTTTCCATCAATTTAAACAGAAGTGTCTCATGGAGCTAAACATTAAAGAATTTAAATAAAAAGGCAGTAATCTTTATGTACACAAAGTGATCATTCCATAAATATTTACATGACAAAGGAAAAATGGAGAATCACTAAAACTGGAAATTGCTACAGGTGTGACAATCTTCTCTCCAGACATTTTTAGTTAGGAATCATATAAGCTTTGAAAACGAAAATAATTGCAGAAGCATAACTAAAATATTAATTTTAGTTTTCAATTCTTACTATTTAAAGGAGCCAGTGGGTCATAAACAGTCCAAGATTTGGGAACCAACAGCTCAGATTAGTTTTTAATATCAAATCTTTTTCTTCATCTCTCATGATGATACTAAACTTACAGAAAAAACAGAAAAAGGTATACATAAAAATTCCAGTTCATCCTCCTTTATAAAGACTGGTCAGCCGCTCTAATTCCTTACAGTTGTCCATGCTCAAGGCATCCGCCTTCCTTCGGAGACGATCATCACGGTACACTTTGGCTGCATACTGCATATCTGTTTCTGTCAACAAACAAATTTGCTAATTCAATAATAATTTATTTCACCTGATTGCTTAAAGTCAAATAATACTTCATAGAAGCCCTTCAATGTATTTCCATTCACTTTCTTTAAAAGAAGAAGAAATCCAAGTACTACTACTAATAGCCAATTTAGTAAGGAAAAAAAACCCTTTTCTTTAATTGAAAACTTTATTTGACAAACACAGAAAAGAAATAAGGATAGGATCCTGTCAATGCAAATCATAACCCTTTCCCTCTACTTCTGTCCCCCAAAGGTTTAAAAATCTTGGCCCCTTATTCTTAAAATAGAGTATGTGTTTTTGCTGGGGCCTTTTGTTAAGGTTTCAGATTAATTATTCCAAGACTTAAGTATAAAAATTTTATATCTTGTTCTAAGTTTATTTGAATTGAAAAATATATAGAGAGAGATATAATATTACTGAAGGAAAACAGAATGCTTGTTATACAATCATAATATTGGTATTCAGCAAATAAATACTTCTGAGGCTTCCTTCAGTATGTGGATGGGAGTTATTGTAAAGACATAGACCAAAATTCAGGAAAGTATCTCTTGTTTTTTCTTATTACTCTCACCCATTTCACTGTTTTTTAATACTTCTAAAGGCAGAAGCACTTAGAAATTATGTAACAAAATTAAAAAGGATAGAAGTTGCTTTCTGGAAAACAGTGGCCAAAGTGAAAGACATCTATCTGGTTTATGTGTATCAGTCAGGACCCCATTTGAAATATACTCACAGGCAAGAGTGTTTATTCTGTTTGTAAAGATCTCCAACAATGATCTTTATTCAATCAATTGAGCTAGGATTAACCACGTAATCAGTATTACTTTATTTACAAATAAATATACTTGTAAAATCAATTTACAGATGACTCTTCCCAAAGGAAGTACTTAAGAGTTAGATAAACCAAATCTTACACTGTTAACCAGTGGCAGAATCTAGGTTGGCATGGTAGCTCACGTCTATAATCCCAGCACTTTGGGAGGCAAATGTGGTAGGACTGCTTGAGGCCAGGAGTTCGAGACCAATGCAGTATCTACATTTCAATCCATATTTCTACTACCTAGCCTATGATTCTTTCTACTACTTCAAATTATCACTTGTATTTTATAGAAAACTTTACCAATATAGGCATTAGAATATTAGAAGTGACTCTACAAAAGAAAAACTCTAGCAAAAAAATATCTACTGGCCAACAATTTTTTTGATAACATTAATTCACAAAACATGATAGTAACTCAAGATTGTTTCCATCAATGAATGAAACATTTAATGAACTGTTATACTGAGCTCCTCCCACTTAAAACCTAACCTATAAATGTGCCGAATATATTAAGTTTTATTCTGAAAAAATTCAAACCTATAAAAATGTTAAAATAGTAGTACAATGAACACCCTAAAACTCTTTGCCTTAATTGATCAATACTTCACATCTTGTCAAATTTGCTTTAGTGTGCACTCATCTATCCCTCTATAATAAAGGCTGTTGTTAACTGTTGTGGTTACTTTGCAGAACCATTTGAGAATAAGTTGCAGACATCATGATCTTCATTTCTAATTACTTCAGAATGTTTCTCCTAAGAATAAGGGCATTCTCTTATACAACTGCGATATAATTATCAAATTCAGAAATTTAACAATGATTTTTAACACCATTATCTAACATGTATAATTCATAATCAATTTCACCAATTGTTCCAATGATGTCCTTTATAGGTGTTTCCCCCACCCCTCAAATCTAGCATCCAATCCAGGCTCATTCATTACTTTTAGTTGTAATGACTCTTTATAAAGCTGTATGTCTTTTGTTTCACTGATATTTCCGAATAAAAGAAAAGTGTTTCATAGATGAATAACTTATTAAAAACAGACTTAGAACTTCTGATAGCAACTTTAAAAAACACATATAAATGTGTGCAATACAGCTGCAGACAACTTGGTATAATGGACAGAACATGGGATGAAACATCTATGAGACCTACTAATACTGACATTGCTGGATTGATACAAGATTGAACTAGATTATGCCAAGCAAAAAATCTGGTTCATAGTAGGATGCAATAATAAATAATCACAATAAATAAAAATATTAAACACTTGCTGGACGCTATGCTAAGTGTTCAACATATTATCTGTAATGGTCCATATTTTAATAATAAGATCACTGAAATTTAGAAAGGTTAAGTAACTTGATATAGGAAATGTATTGTAAAGTCAGGATCTTGTGAGGCAGTCCCAGAGCCTATCTGTACTTCAACCTTAATATTATACTATGGTCCATAATGCATCTTTTCCTTCCTTCTTATTTATAACTCCTAATTATTTAAGTTAATAGAATATAAGTATACACAATCAATTGATCACCCACTTTTGGCTGAGAACTAGAATTTGTATTTGAAAGGAGATATATCAATGTAGTAGTCATTCATTTTAATAAAGTAAGCATGTGTTCCATTTATTCATTCATATGTATTCATTATTAGCCCAATTATTTATATAGCCATCAAATATTTGCCTATTATGTGCCAAGATAATACAAGACGCTAGAGATTAAAAAAATGAAATAAAATAAATAAAATTCAGTATTTACTGCTCTTTGTAACTTTGGCTAATGCAGCGTTTTTAGCCCTGTGCACTACTGGCATTTGGGGCTGGACACCTTTTTGCATTGAGGGCCCTGTCTTGTGCCCTGTAGAATGTTTCACAGCATGCCTGGCCTCAACCCATTAGATACTGGTAATAATCCCTCCCTACTCTACCCCCACCCCATGATGACACATAAAAATGCCTCCAGACACTACCAGTGTCTTGGAGGAACAGGGGTGGCAACTCATTCCAGTTGAGTTGTCTAATGTAACCTTTTCTACACTGAGAACAGACTAATTTCACAGACAAAGAGAGTCACAGAGATCACATCTCTAACTACCATTTATAGATGAGGAAACCAAGGCCAGAGAGGTTAAGAAGTATATAAAAGTTACATCTTATCAAATTTTCCCTACTAAATAATAGATGATGATAACTGCTATTATTTTCTGAGCATTTTCTATGTATGAAGCACTTTATTGCCTGATTTAATTTTTGTAAGTCCATAAAGTTGGTTATTATTGTGAGGTCTTTGGAGCACAGGGCTTAGATTCTGGAGACAAACTGTGTGATCTGCATCACAACTACTTTATGACCTGTGGTGAGTTAGTAACCTCTCTTTGTCTCAGTTTCCTCATGAGTAAAATGGGTATATAATGTCATAGGGTTCTTGTGGAGATTAAATGAGTTTATATCTCTCTATACATGTCTACATATGCATATATATATAAACATATATAAATACACAAAGTGTTTGGGACAGTGACTAAAGTAATAAGCCTTATATAAATGATACCTATTATCTCCTCCTACTCACCATGACTGAATTTATTTTTTTATTGTTTTAAGACATAGTCTTGGTCTGTGGCCCCATGTAGAGTGTAGTGGCATCATCATAGCTCACTGCAACCTCAAACTCCTAGGTTCAAGCAGTCCTCCTGTTTCAGCCACCCAAGTAGCTAGGAGTACATGCCATGATGCCCAGCTAATTTTTCTATTTTTAGTAGACACAGGGTCTCAATCTTGCTCAGGCTGGTCTCCAACTCTGGAGCTCAAGCAATCCTCACCTCAGCCTCCCATAGAGCTAGGATTGAGGTATGAGCCAACACACTTGGCCCATCACCCATTTTACATGTGAAGAAATAAACTCTTAGACACTATGGTATTTGGACAGAATTACTCAGCTGAAAATTTCAGAGCTGCGATTCAACTTTAGTCTAATTCCAAAGTGAATGTTCCTAACAGTACACTATATGGTCGACATTATTACTATGTATTTATAACAACAATCATAAAAACAAGGATCATAATAATACTTGGTTCAGATGAATCATCTATAGCAGATGGTCTGGTCAGTCTTTATTTATTTCGTTTTATTTTTTATTTTTTATTTTGAGACAGAATCTCACTTTGTCACATTTGGTGGAGTGCCATAGCAACATATCTCACAGCAACCTCAAACACTTGGGCACAAGTGATCCTTTGCCTCAGCCTCCCAAGTAGCTGGGACTATAGGCGCCCACCACAATCCCCAGCTATTTAAA
>CAUYQV010067918.1:0-10139 GCA_963574575.1 Galagoides demidoff | reverse complement strand
CCCTCTGTTTAAAAAGTTTGAGGACCCCTGCATTAGATAAGTGAAATAAGGCAAATTTGGCACAGTAGGACAAAGACTGCAAGATCTCACTAGTATGTAGGAGCTAAAAGGATCTCATAAAGATATAGAGAGTAAGGTGGCGCCTGTAGCTCAGTGAGTAGGACACGGGCCCCATATACCGAGGGTGGCAGGTTCAATCAAACCCGGCCCTGGGAAAACTGCAACAACAACAATGGGCACTGTGGCCAACGCTGAGTCCTAGCTACCCAGGAGGCTGAGGCAAGAGAATCACTTGAGCCCAAGAGTTCGAGGTTGCTGTGAGCTAGAAGCCACGGCACTCTGCTGAGGGTGACAAAGTGAGACTCTGTCTCAAAAAAAAAGACAGAGAGAGTAGACTGGAGGTTACAAGAAGCTGACAAGGGTAGAAGGGTAGCGGTATGAAGAGAGGTTAATGTAGTATACAGCATACAGTAAAATGGCTACAGTAAATAATGTAATGGATGGTTCAAAATTGCTAAAGAGGAAAACTAGAGTGTTCCCAACTAAAGAGAAGATGTATGTTTGAGATGATGGATATCCCAGTTACCCTGATTTGATCATTACACATTATATGCATGTATCAAAATATCACATATACCCCCAAAATATATACACTTATGACTCAATTTTTTAAAAAGATATTTCTGTCCCCCCACCCCCGCAAGATGAATGTTATTACATGTTGAGGACTGAAAATACTGTTAAATGGCCTCAAGAAGCAGAGAGAAAGAACACACTTCACATCTACATCTTGGTTTCTAAATATCATTGCCCCCTAAAAGGAACTAGGGCCCCTATAAGAAAAGGTTGATTGGGTTATTTGAGAAAGCCAAGAAGTGCTCAAAGACAAAGAGACAGATCAAAGACAAAGCCCTGAGGCCTCTCTGTGCCCAGAATTCCCCAGGCAAATTTGGAGCAATTCAAGCATCAAAAAAAATGATGTTGGCTGGGCTAGGTGGCTCACACCTGTAATCCCAGCATTCTGGGAGGCTGAGGTGGGAAGATTCCCTTGAACTCAGGCATTTTGAGCAGCCTCAGCAAGAGGTAGATGCCTACCTGTCCCAAAAATAGCAAAACTAGCCAGGCATTGTAGTACCCCTATAGTCCCAGCTACTCGGGAGGCTAAGGCGGGAGGATTGCTTAAGCCCACGAGTTGGGGGCTACAGTGAGCTATGAGTACACTGCTCCCTACCCAGGGTGACAGAGCTGTCAATTATTGTTTATAACACACAACAACAACAAAATCTGTCTCTAAATAATGACACTGAAAAAAAGCGGGGGAAGGGAAAGCTCTCTTTACAGAAGAATTAGTTTATTTTTTATTTTTATTTTTTGAAGTAGAGTCTCTGTATGTTGCCCCAAGCTAGAGTGTCATGGTATCATAGCTCACAGCAACCTCAAAATTCCTGGGCTCAAGCGATTCTCTTGCCTCAGCCTCTGGAGTAGGTGAGACTACAGGTGTGTGCCCTAAGGAATGATAAAATTAGAAATCACCACTTTCCAGCTTGCAGTGTAATAACTAATTCTGACAAGGATCATAATGGATGCTGAAGTCACTGGAGAACACAAATCTCCAAGTGTCACCCCAGAAGTTACTTAATCATGATAAAGGGAAAATGTCTCTTTACAATGGAAAGATCTGGCCAGGCACGGTGCCTCACGCCTGTAATCCTAGCACTCTGGGAGGTCGAGGTGGGTGGATTGCTTGAGCCCAGGAGTTCCAGACCAGCCTGAGCAGGAGGGAGACCCCGTCTCTACTGAAAATAACAATGGAGAGATCTGGAGATCTCTTACCCTCCGTTTAACCAAGCAATCAAACTCAACTCTCAAAAAGGAACACCCCAGCATCCTGTGTCACCTGCTGTGGCACAGTGAGAAGGATACAGCCATACCTGTGAAGATGCTGCCAAAATTATTTAACTTTAAGCTAATTACCAGGTAAAAATCAGGCATAGGCTCGGCACCCATAGCACAGTGGTTACAGCACCAGCCACATACACTGAAGCTGGTGGGTTCGAACCCAGCCCGGGCCAGCTACACAACAATGACAGCTGCAACAAAAAAGAATAGCTGGGCATTGTGGTGGGCGCCTGTAGTCCCAGCTACTTGGGAGGCTGAGGCAAGAGAATTGCTTAAGCCCAAGAGTTGGAAGTTGCTGTGAGCTGTGATGCCACGGCACTCTACCGAGGGAGACATAGTGAGACTGTCTCAAAAAAAAAAAAAATCAGGCATAATCAGCATGTGGGACTCTCTGCAACATAATGATCAGGACTCCTCAAGAGTCCAGGGCATGAACAACAACATAAATAGGTCAGGTCTTGTTGACAAAAAGTAACTAAAGAGGTAACCAGGGGGGCGCCTGTGGCTCAGTGAGTAGGGCGCCAGGCCCATATACCTAGGATGGCGGGTTTGAACCCGGCCCCGGCCAAACTGCACCAAAAAGATAGCTGGGTGTTGTAGTGGGTGCCTGTAGTCCCAGCTACTTGAGAGGCTGAGGCAAGAGAATTGCCTAAGCCCAGGAGTTGGAAGGTTGCTGTGAACTGTGATGCCACAGCACTCTACTAAGGGCGACAAAGTGAGACTCTGCCTCTAAAAAACAAAAAGAAAGAAAGAGAGAGATAACTACCAAATGTCTGAATGAATCATGATTAGGTCCGGGTGAGAGGAAACCATTAGAACTGCTAAATTAGACGTGTACTAGTTACACAGACATTTGGGAGGCAACAGGACAATCTGACTCTGGATTGCCTATCAGATGTTGTGAATGCAGTGTTGATTTTCTGAGTGGTGACAATGGTATCGTTGCTATTAGGACAATTACTTATTCCTTCTTGGGAGGAGGATATATGTCAAACCATTCAGAAATAAAAAGCAGCAAAGGGGAAAGCAAATGAAGCAAAATGTTAAAAAATGGTGAATTTAGTTGAATGGCGTCCATTGCATCAAACTTAAAAGTTGAGGGAAGAAACAGAATGAAAACAAGCTCCTTTTCAGGCGACATTATGAAACATGCTGTAAGACATCTCCCGCTAACCTACTTTGTGTCTAGCAGAGGAGGCCTCCTTCCCAGTCCGGGGATTAGCCCTCACCATGGCCTGCACTGTGCTCTTGTCACCCAAGGGAGGGGCTGAGCTAACCAGAGCAGCATCAACAGCCTCCCTCTCCTCCAGGGGAATGAGCTGACCCGGGGGCTGAATCAGGATCATGGGGTCTAGCCTAGGCTTCTGCTACTTGCTAGGTTGAACCCTCGTAGCATGAGGAGAGGGGCATCAGTGCTCTCAGAGCGTCTCCATCTGATACCCACAGAGCAGAAGCCTCAGGGCAACAGTGTTCATCCAGGGCATCTATCCAAATGCCCAGGTGGTCAGATGTGGTGCAGGTATTACCTTGGACTGACTGAACATGTCTTTCAGATGTGTTCAACTGAAGAGTTCCCCCTGGGTATTTGTACTAAAACATACTGAAGTCAAAAGTCAAAAATGTCATGTTAAACCAGGAACAGTGGCTCAGATCTGTAACCTCAGCACTCTGGGAGGCTGAATTGCTTGAACTCAGGAGTTCAAGACCAGCCTGAGCAAGAGGGAGACCCTGTCTCTACTAAAAACAGACTATCTGTGTGGTGGGTGCCTGTAGTCCCAGCTATTCAGGAGGCTGAGGCAAGAGGATTGCTCAAGCCCAAGAATCTGAGGTTGCTGTGAGCTATGATACCACGACACTCTACCCAGGGCAACAGTAAGACTCTGTCTCAATAGATATAGATATATCATATTAGTTAACTGGAAGTTGTTTGGAGTGAATGATAGAACCAAGCTGAACTCGGCATTGCAAAATAAGCAGTAAAGGTTGAGCAGAACAGACAATTGAGCAACCAGCTGAACAATCTGACCCACAGGGACAAATTATTTGATCCCAAATTTTTTTCTTTCTTTTTTTTTGGAGACAGTGTTTCACTTTGTTGCCCTCAGGGTAGAGTACTCTGGCATCATAGCTCACAGCAACCTCAAACTCTTAGGGTCAAGCAATTCTCTTGCCTCAGCCCTCCTGAGTAGCGGGGACTACAGGCAGCTGCCATAACACCTAATTATTTTTAGAGACAGGGTCTTGCTCTGGCTCAGGCTGTTCTCCAAATCCCCAGCTGAAGCATACTGCCTGCTTCAGCCTCCCAGGGTGCTGGGGTTACAGGTATGAGCCACCCTGCTGGGCCTTTGATCCTGAATTTCTAAATCCCTTTGATCCTTGCACTGGCAAGGTACCACTCACAGTAAGGACTGGTGACATCAGAAACACTGAGGGGTCATGGATAACAAATTACATTGGTTCCAAAAGTCAATGCTTAGAAGGTCTGAAGCACTGAAAAGAGGCTGCAGTGTACCTAGCCACTGGGAGAAATGAAATGAAAACTTTCTCAAAAATAAAACTACTCGAAATAATTAAATTTGAATCAACCCACACGACTTGATCACAATTGAGGAATTTGACCCACAGGGACAAATTGTTTAATTGATCTGTACTCTGTCCAGGCTACTGTTTCTCAAACTTTTATGACCATGATCATTTAAAAGACAGAGGAAAGAGATGGGGAGGGGGTTGGTGGAAATACCCATTCAGTTGCTGGGAGGGCCCAGGAAAGTGCATTTTAAAAATAAGCCCTTCCTTGGCTCAGCGCCTGTAGCTCAACAGTTAGGGCGCCAGCCACAGACACCTGGGCTGATGGGTTTGAACCCAGCCCAGGCCTGCCAAAACAATGACAACTACAACCAAAAAATAGCCAGACGTTGTGGTCGGAGCCTGTAGTCCCAGCTACTTGGGAGGCTGAGGCAAGAGAATTGCTTAAGCCCAAGAGTTTGAGGTTGCTATGAGCTGTGACACCATGGCACTCTACTAAGGGTGACAGAGTGAGACTCTGTCTCAAAAAAAAAAAAATAATAATAATAAAATAAGTCCTTCCAAATGATTCTGACTTTTTACTCCTAAGAACACATATGCAAAACGTGTGCCTTCTGTCACTAGGATAACTTGTATGAAGTTTAGTAAGAAACTTACTATAGTAGGGGATAAGAGGACAGGAAAGAGAAGGAAGGAAAATGCCTACTGGGAGCCTGGCAATTTCAGTTTAGACTAAGGTGGCAGGAACAGAGATAGTGTCCTGGTGCCACCCATGCAACGGGCCATCTTTACTCTCTGAACTGTTTCCCACTTGCATTCCACAGAGAACTGCCCACTTCCACACCAAGACCCTCCCTTTCTCAACACTCTCTCAGTTCTTCTAAGTGAATTAGGGAATTACTCAGAAGTCCTGAATTAGGACCTAATGGCCTTTTAGTTGATCTTCCTTTCAAGAAGGGAGATTTGCCAGGGTTGGGGGGGGGGGTAGGAGGGACTTTAGGCAAAGGAAATCCCGAGCACAAAGGAAGGAACAACCAACAGAGAGCAATGTCAGTGAGGACTCAAACTAAGTGACCTAAGGAGACTGAGGAAGCAGACTCCTGATTTAGGGCAGGCTGTGTGCCAGCAGGTTTCAGTTACCTAGTTACTCACATGTGTGTGCTTTGCCTGTCAGGTTCAATTCAATGCGGGGGACAGTGGGAATCGTGAACTTGTCTAGTGGCTGATAGCTCATTCCTCCCGGGTGTTTCAGATCCATGCAGGCACAAACTTAGCTAAAAGTGTCTTTTGGCAAAGAGATAGGAAGGACCCTCCTCCCGTCCCCCAATGCCAATTTAGGGGAATTTCTACTACAAACCATGCTGTTGTCTCTACTGAGGGAGACCAATCTAGGTTCCCCTACCCTGGTCTGAGGGGGTGGGCTCTTTATTCTGCCCACCTGCCTGTTCACTCTGATTGGTTTGGGGTACTGGCTCATAGGACTCATGGTTTTTTTTTTTTTTTTTTAACTTATTCCGGGTTGAGTTTCTATTACTGTAACCCCAAAATCTTGATTGACAGGGGAGAGTAGGAGGAGCAGGGTAGAATGAAGACAGGGAAGAGAGAAAATCTGGCAAAGGATTAAATTACATATATATAAGACATCCATTCAAAACCTGTTAAATAAATTGGGAATTACAAACTCAGAAGTTTACTCGGCTTAGACAAAGGACACAAATAAGTGAAGTCCATCTGGTTTAGGTACCAGGACCACACATTTATTTTACTCTCCTTTCTACTCTTCTCCCCTGAGATAGCAGGGAACAGTTGGGCAGTCCTTATTCAGACCCAGAAATTGCTGCCCTGTGAAAATGACAACCCGATATTATCAGATCTGATTTCTAAAAAGAAGTCAGAAACCAGGATCTGCATAAAAAAATGATGCCAACTAATTCAGAAAGTTGTAAAATGCCATGACAAGTTCTAATGATATACACAAAATAAAAACAAACACAAAGCCAAACTCAAAACTCAATCTGCCATCTATTTAAGAGGCTGCTAGATTAACAACTCGTGATTCTAAAAACTGACGAGGGACCCAACATTTATCCTGCCTTTCCCCTATCAACCATCTTTTAAAGTAATGAAATAGTTAATAAAAAGTACTCATTCTCACAGAATCACAGTTCATAAATTTAAGTGAAATGAAAGGAAAATCACCATTCTGTCATGATGATCAGTAAAACCAGTGGTTGAATGGGTAATGGAGGAAACTACAGAACACAGGAGCCTGCATCTGATCACACCTCTGAATCCAACCAGCAGTTGGCAGGAAATACAGAGAAACAGAGGCGCATGTACAAATCGTGTGTAGCCTCATTTTACCATGTTACTTCAAGGCAACACTTTGAGGGTAAATAAGCCAAATCCAGAATGGGGGGGAGTTCCTTCCATAAATAAATGGTGCTAGAAACAAATACCAACACCTAGCTCCTAGATCTAGGCTGCCAATGCTATTTCCTATTAAAAGGGACCAAGGCTCCTTAGAGAAATTCCTGATTCCAGGGCTAGGGCAGTGAAAATACAAGATGAGCCTAGAGCATTTTGTAGTGTTAGAAAGTAAGGCAGTGCTGAGAACACAAAAGACGCCAAGCTAAAGAGCCCCAGTGAACTAATGTATAAAACCAATGTACTCAGGTCGATAGCCACATAGATGAAGAACTGAATATGTAAATTGATGGGAAAACAAATCTTTCCACAAAAATTCCAAAAGTAGATACTTCCCTTCTCCAGGGGGGTGGAGTTTAACTCCCATCATTTTGAGTGTGGGCTGGACTTCATGACTTCCTTCCAAAGAACACAGGAGAAAATAGTAACTTCACAAGGAAGATACCTGACAGACACTACCTTACGCCAATGATCAAGGTCAACATCAAGCATGTGGTATCGCGTAATCCAAGAATGTGATGAGAAGGGCACCTCTGGGGCGCTCTTCCCCCAAACCTGTAACCCCTGCCTCATCATGAAAAAGTTGAAACAAATCCAAATTGTGGTAGACTCCACAAAAATACCTGACCTGTACCTTTCAAAACTGTCACGGTGGTGAAATAAAGACTGAGAAAATGTCGCAGATTGAGGGCTGCTAAACGAACATGATAAAATGTAATGTTGGAAGAGTAAAAAGACAACCGTGGAAAAACTAGTGAAATCCCTACAAAGTCTCTAGTTTAGTTAGACTTGCCAAGGTTAATTTCTTAACATGATGTAGTTATGAGAGATGTTATTATTCAGGGAAACTGAGTGAGAAGCCCTCTGCCCCATTTCACAGCTTTCCTATAAATCTAAAATTATTCCCAAACATAAAGCTGGTTTTTAAAACATGGAGAGGAAACTGTTACAGATTTTTTTTTTTAATACTGAAAGAAACCTAACCAAATGCAACATGTAGACCTTGTTTAGATCCAGACTGTAACAAATTATTAAAAAACAAGCAAACCTGTATGAGACACTGGGACTGAGCTTTAGATGATAATAAGGAATTGTTTATTTTGCAGGGTGTGATAAGGGTATTGTTATGCCTCAAAATCCTCACCAGTGAGAGATAGGTATTGAAGCACTCGCAGAGGAAATGATAGGATGTTCGGATTTTGCTTGAAAATACGTCCACAAAACAAGTGAGGGGAGGTGATAAATGAAAGATTAGCAAATAAATGAACAAAACGGAACAGAACAAAAGCAAAAACAGACATGCACACACAGGCAAGCAGGATACCAAGGCTGCCAGCCTGGAGCCACCGAAGTAAACAGGAAATTTATCCAGAGATGGTGTAAGTAACAAAAGTTCGGGGAGTAA
Source organism: Galagoides demidoff (assembly GCA_963574575.1). Classification (NCBI taxonomy): domain Eukaryota; kingdom Metazoa; phylum Chordata; class Mammalia; order Primates; family Galagidae; genus Galagoides; species Galagoides demidoff. The sequence goes on along the minus strand of CAUYQV010067918.1, from coordinate 1,882 downwards.
CTGGCAAATTTCTGGTTAATTTTCTTTCTCCTTTTTTTTTTTTCTTTCTTTCTCCTTAATAACAAATATTCACCGGTGGTGAATGAGAAGCCAGTAACCACATAAAAGTCTAAAGGAAAACAGAATCCCCACGAGAACATTCCATTCATAAAGAAAAATCCCTAGAAAGGAAGGGATCTTCTGGTTCAGGGAAGCACCGCCCGTGATTCGGATGGGAGAGACCTAGGGCTGAACGGGGCTCCCAGACTTATTTTTCTCTGAAAGGTCTCAACGTTTTGGGTCAAATCTGTGAAGAAACAGCATATGGGGTACCTCGACTCCAGCCGCAGCTAAAACCCATCTTACGGATTCCATCCGGCCTCTTCCGTTGGGATAGTGGAGCTTGGGCTTCTCTGCCATGATGACTTCTCAGGCTTTCTAGGGGGAGAAAAGGGAGCAGCTTCTCGCTCACAACAGTCTCAACTTTGTGTAGTCAACCCATTGCTCAGGGGCTAAATGGACGTTCAGGATTTTGCCACAGGAAACTTTTTTTTTTTATTTTACTGCTGAGTTTTCCCTCACTCAGTAAAAATGTACTACCATTTTAAAAAATGAAAGAGAACAAAAAACTTGGCTTTCAAATCGTCTCTATTTTGTTACTTCTTATTCTAGATCTGGGGAAGCTGGGGCCATTTGTTGTCAAGACATCTGTGCTAGGAGCACGGGATTTCACACATTCAGAACGTCCTGTATTTTGACCTTGAGAATCTTAAGATTTTTCAAATTCAGCTTGGAGAGGCAAGACGCGGAGGGGCTGCGAAGGAAAACCGCACGCCCACTGGGATGGAACCTCTCCGCACAGTCACGCTTTTACATACATCGTCATGTTTTATTATCGCAGCAACTGGAAGGAGGACAAGCCGAGTGTTAGTTACTCCTGTCTGAAAAATGTGCGTCTATCGTCACGCCCGCGGTGGTGGTCCCCAGGTCCCGCCTGTCGCCCACCCCGCTCCCGCCCCCACCGGGAGATGAGCCTGGGCCTTAAGAGGCGCCCGCAGGCCACAGCTTGGCCACCCGAGGGTAGACTTGCGGGGTGTTCGGCTTCCCAGCTCAGCCTACGCAGGACCAGGGGACAATCTGAGCCTACCTTGCACCAGTGATTTAGACTCCGCGGAGGGAACTAATAAAAACACGCCCAAGGACCCAAGAACGACCCCCATCCCAGACGAGGGGCCCACATCTGCCCAGACCCGGGCGGGGACGCAAAGGAGAGACAGGAGGAGGAGTGAATGGAGGCTAAGGAATGGATGGGGGAGTGAGAGACTAATATTAAATAGGGGAAGAAAAATGAGAAGAGGGGACAGGTCAGGTGGGCGCGGCGGGAGGGAAAACAGACCTGGAGTCCGCTCGGAGCTCCCGGAGCCACACAAAGCGCAAAGCCAGCGGACTGCAGACCAGCAGGCGGCCTGAAGACGCTGGAGATGGGCGAGGCTCCGGGTGAGTTCACCAATAGAGACGCCAATATTTAGCATGCCCCACCCCTCTGCAAGGCATTCTGGATAATGTAAAAAACAGCCCCAAATCAAGTTAGTTTCAACTTAAACTTTAGTGTTTTGAGACTGCAATTATCTTTTCTGTGCTGGCTTTATTTAGCTTTGGTTAGAATTAATGTTAGCACTCTGGCACAGCAACTAACCTAACCTATGTGTAAAGTTGCAGGCTTTCTCGGGTTTATATAGCTCATGCGCACAGCGTTTCTTTCGGATGTGAGGGCGATCTGGCTGCGACATCTGTCACCCCATTGATCGCCAGGGTTGATTCGGCTGATCTGGCTGGCTAGGCGGGTGTCCCCTTCCTCCCTCACCGCTCCATGTGCGTCCCTCCCGAAGCTGCGCGCTCGGTC
>CAUYQV010067917.1:0-27570 GCA_963574575.1 Galagoides demidoff | reverse complement strand
AAATGGCCGGGCGTTGTGGTGGGCGCCTGTGGTCCCAGCTACTTGGGAGGCTGAGGCAGGAGACTCGCCTGAGCCCAGGAGTTGGAGGTTGCTATGAGCTGTGATGCCATGGCACTCTACCCAGGGGGATAGCTTGAGGCTCCGTCTCAAAAAAAAAAAAGAAACTTCAGTTCATACCTCATACCAGATATAAAAACTAACTAAAGATGGATCATAAACCTACAGATAACAAGTAGGATGAAGGAAGAAAACAAAGGAGAAAATCTCTGTGACTTTGGCATAGCCAAAGATTTCTCAGAAAGCATGATCCGTAACAGAACAAACTAATAATGAATTTTAAAATTCCAAAAGTTAAAAACTTCTGCTTTTTGAAAGACATCATCAGACAAATGAAAAGTCAAGACAGCCTGGAAGAAAGTTTGCAACTCATGTGTCTGATAAAAGACTCTTTACCTAGAGTCCGTAAAGAACTTTAACATCTCAGTAATAAGAAAACCAACCCAAGTAAAAAGGGGTAAGAGATTTGATTAGAGACTTCACAAAAGAAGAAATAGGAATGGTAGGACACACATAAAAAATCTCCAACATCATTACTCATTAAGGAAATAAATTAAAACCATGATGAGACACCACAGACATGTCTTCAAATAGCTAACATTTAATAAAAACTGACTTTGGAGGCTGGGCAAGGTGGTTCACACTTGTAAAGGCAAAGGCAGGTGGAATGCCTGAACTCAGAAGTTCAAGACCAGCCCAAGCAAGAATGAGACCCTGTCTCTAAAAAATAGCTGGGCATTGTGGTGGACACCTGTAGTCAAAGCTACTTGAGAGGCTGAGGCAAGAGAATCGCTTGAGCCCAAGAGTTTGAGGTTGTTGTGAGCTATGATGCCATGGCACTGTACTCAGTGTGACAAAGTGAAATTCTCAATTGTCTCAAAAAACAAACCAACAACAAAACAAAGAAAACTGACCTGGACAAGCTTTGACAAGGATGTAGACTAGGAACTGAAATGCTATCTATTGCTGGTAGGAATGTAAAACATAAAATTGTACATTGTTTTACAGAACAGTTTTTTAAAAAGTTACCATAACATATACTAGCCATTTGATCCAGCCATTCCACTCTTACATATTTTACCCAAGAGAAAAGAAAGCATATGTTCACACAAAAACCTGTGCACAAAAGTTCACAGTAGAAGCTGACCCTCAAAGAACACAAGTTTGAATAGGGTGAGTCCACTTTAACGTAGATTTTTTTTTTCAACCAATAGCATCAAAAATATAGTTTTTGAAGGATGCACGTCCTTTGTATACAGAGGGCTGACTTTCCCTATCCATGAGGGGTGCAGGGTTGACCTCAGGACTTGAGGTGGATACAGATCCTTGGGTGATCCTGGAACCAATGAGGACACATCTGTCATCTTATTTGTAATACCCCTATACTGGAAACGATTCAATTTTTGTCAACAAGCGAGTATATCAGCTTGGTGCCCATAGCACAGTGGTTATAGAGCCAGCCACATACACCGAGGGTGGCAGGTTCAAACCTAGCCTGGGCCAATGAAACAACTGCAACAAAAAAAATAGCCTGGTGTTGTGGCAGGAGCCTGTAGTCCCAGCTACTTGGGAGGCTGAGGCAAGAGAATCGCTTAAGCCCAAGAGCTGGAGGTTGCTGTGAGCTGTGATGCCACAGCACTCTACCCAGAGTGACAGCTTGAGATTCTGTCCCCACCCACCCCCCAAAATAGCTGGGCATTGTGGTGGACGCCGGTAGTCCCAGCTACTTGGGAGGCTGAGGCAGATAATTGCCTAAGCCCAGGAGTTGGAGGTTGCTGTGAGCTGTGACTGCACAGCACTCTACCAAGGGCAATAAAGTGAGACGCTATCTCTAAAAAAAAAAAAAAAGAAGAAGAAGAAGAAAGAAGAAAAACAAGTGAGTATATCAGCAAATTGTGGTATATCCACGTTCCACATAATGGAATGTTATTTACTATAGAAAGGAATAAACAATTGCTAAAAATAACAACATGGATGACTCCCAGATTATGTGAAATGAAAAAATCCACAATACAAAAGTATACACTGTATGGTTCCATTTATACAGATTTTCACTTATTCTAAACATTGCAAAATAATCTTTAGTTTCAGAAAGCAGATAAATGGGCTGCTGGTCTGTGGCCCAGACTTTGAGAACCACTGGGGTCAGTGAGGTTGGGCAGGTTTGGGAGTTGGGGATTCCCAAGGGGATGAGGGACGTGTTCACGGGCTTCGTTGTGGTTTTGGTTTCACTGGGATGTGCAGGTACTAAAACCCATCAAATCGTTTGTTTTAAATATGTCGCTGTACTGCATGTTCAATTACACTGTTAAAATGAAAATAATAAAAATAAAATAAAAGCAATCTAAAAAATGACTTTAATAATCCTAGGCCTGAGTTTCCATGGATATCCAAATTTAAAGCAGTCAGCTAAACAGCACATTTAAGCTTTTAAGGTAGAAATAAAGTGTTGCTTCATAACAGAAATTGGATATATATGAGAATAATGATTCACTGGCTGTTAGTTTAATATATTCTGACAGATGTTTCGGGAATGATAAACTACTTCAGCCTGGCTTTTACTTCTTTCCTTCTTCTCCTCCCTCCCCTTCCCTCTCCTCTCCTTCCCCTTATCACTCAGCAATGCAAATGGACAAGAGAATAGGATGGCTTAATTAAAATGACACAACTGTGTGGCTCATAAAGATAATTTAGCACCAGTGTCTTCAACCACTACGCGAGGTGGTACTTCAGAGAGTTTTCAGCTTGCAAAGGGGATGCTTCAGTTTACAGATTAAAAATTTCAGGCACAAAATGAAGTTAAATGGCTTTCCCGGGCCACCTGGCTAGAATTTGGTAACTTAATATAAAAATATTAACTTACTGCCTAGTTTTACTTTTTTTTTTTTTTTTTAGAGACAGAGTTTTATTTTACCACCCTCGGTAGAGTGCTGTGGCATCACAGCTCACAGCAACCTCCAAACCTCCAACTCCTGGGCTTAGGCAATTCTCTTGCCTCAGACTCCCAAGTAGCTGGGACTACAGGCACCAGCCACAGTGCCTGGCCATTACTGCCTATTAAAAAAAAAAAAAAACACAAAGATGTGGGGCAGAATATCATTAACCGGTAGTCCAGGCAGAGGAGGTCACAGATCTGCTAACTCATTTCCACCACGGATTGATTCTATAGCACCATTTTCTCACCAGTCTACCTGTTTTTCTGCTTTCCTATTTATCCTCAGGATCGCAGGTGGTATGAGGGTAAAATAACCAAGGCAGTGGTTTGCAATCTTTATTACATAAAAACTCCTGTGGATCTTTAGTAAGAAACCTGGACCCTGCCCCTAATTGGTTAGGGGTAGGTCAGTGTTCCTACACATATCAGAACTACCTGGAGACTTATTGAAACAGGTAGTTGGGCCCTACCCTAGGAGTTTCTGATTTGTTTTTAAGTCTGGGATTGTACCCAACAATTTGCATGTTCTAACAAATACTCAGGTTACATTGGTGCTCCTGGTTTGTGGCCCACACTTTGAGAACCACTGGCGTAGAGCATCAGGTAATTTTTAAAAGTTCTTCAGGATAGGAATTTCAGCCAGTTGCAAGTCATTAGTCTAAAACAGTCATTCTCAGCCTTTCTAGAATCATTTGGGGGAAATTAAAACCAAACCAAACAAAGATGATGATTGATACTTGGGTTTCCACCCCAGCAATTATTTTTAAATTGATTTTGGGTATAGTCTGGGCCCTGGGATTATTTAAACCAGGGGTCCTCAAATTTTTTAAACAGGAGGCCAGTTCTCTGTCCCTCAGACTGTTGGAGGGCCGGACTGCGGGCCCTGAGACAAGTAGGCTGCTAAGCAGGACAAGCAGCAGCAGCAAAAACATCCAGCGGGCTGGATAAATGTCCTTGGCGGGCTGCATGTGGCCTGTGGGCCATAGCTTGAGGATGTCTGATTTAAACTTTAGCAACATATTACTTAAATAAGCCATGCCCCAGGTGGTTCTAATGTCCAGCCAAGACTGAATGTTAGTGCAAATTTTCCACCTTCTCAATTCCTATTACTGTTTACCTCACCCCTAACTTGCTGTCTGTGAGCAATGGTTTCCTCCGACTTTAATGTTTTAATACCAGCTACTGTTCTTTGAACACTTAGGATGTAATAGGCCCAGTGGTGTGATTAACCCCTTTTCCAGTTTTTTGGTTATTTTATTTTTGTTTATGGAATAGTTATGCAAACCCTGCATCTTCTAGAATCAACGTTGTCTTCTAACTTGTTGTTCGTATATATCATGTTTTATTCTGTTTCAACTGGTTAGAAGATCAAGGCAGGGAAGGAAGAGAGGGAGAAATGTACATTGCAGAAAAAAACCCTGCTCTTCTGATCTATTGAAACATATCACACTTAGTACTTGAGTCTCTGTGAATCTTGGGGGGTATTCTCCAGAAATGGACAACGTTTCAGTGTTTCCAAGAGGAAAATTCCAAGAAAAACTATGACTTCATCCTAAGGCAGCTGATTTTCCTCTTGCCCTTGATTAATGTATTTCTTCCATTTCCAACTAAAAAAAAAAAAAAAACTTGCCACTGATATTTCCCCCCAAAATTACTTCCTCTGGAACAGATCAAAATACCATTAAGCACAAGGATATATGTGTTGTTTCAGGCGAAGTGCTTTCCAGTTAAGGTGATTTTTAAAGTCACATTCAATCATTTTTACCTGGATGGTTGGTAAAGGTTTCCTTTCAGGGCTCTACTGCCTGCTTTCCACCAGATGGCACTGTTGTATACGGCTAGACAACTCTCCTCCTGCGGAATGGCCTTTTCAAGGCTAAAAATGTATCCCTACAACTTCCATTCCTGAAAATACTATTTGTCTCAAGCTTCATGAGATCTGAGACTCATCAGGAATTTATCTTTGATTTGAGATCTGTAGCTTAGTGAGGTGTTCAATAAATGGTATGTGATTGAGGTCTCCCAGATGAATGAACATGAGTCTGTGTGTATCAGCTTCACAGGAGCCAAATGCCAGTGGGGCCTACGGTTCCTACAACTCCAAGAAGGAAGGAAACAAGGGCCTTCACACTGTCTTCCTCTGCGGTTGAAGATTTCAGTACTTCATTTTTCTTTTCCCTACTTATGGATTTTAACGCGATTCAACCTAATGAGGCCTTTAAATCAATTCAACCTAATGAGTGAGGCCTTATCACCCATCTCCTCACCCAGACATTTTCCTTCTTAAAATGAACAAAGCAGCTATTCTGATCCTGCCATAAAATACAAAATTAGTTAAAAAAAAAAAAAAAGACAGGGGCAGTATCAATTAATAAAAGCTAGTCCATGCAAATGATTATCAGAAAAATGTCTGGGCAGTCTTTCAAGTCTGATAAGCCCATTATGGAGAAGGGCCTTGTTGGGGAAAGTGGTGGGTGAGAAGGTTCCACAGTGAGGTCAGAGATCTCGGTTCAACCTGAGCTAAAGCACTGACTTCCCCCAGGTTGCTCTCTGCTTCAGTTTCCTTACCTTCAGGGAAGAGGGCCTGAGGGCAGGGCTCCAGAGACCCATCTAGCTCTGCCACAGTCTGCCTCTCTACATCTGTTCCTTATATTATAGCTTATACAATCATAGTATAAATGTGCAAAGGCCAAGCAAAGGAGTCTATGTCTTTGCTTTGAAAGGAAAGAAAAGAATTGACTTCAAACGATGGCAAAATGACAGGACTTTTTTGCTATGTTTACTTTGGCAGCAAATATAAATATCCATGGCTTCTGTTTTCATATAGAATCAACTTTCTGAGCAATATAGATTTACACTGTATTTTTTTTTTTTTATTTCGTATGAAGCCAGTTGGGGTAACATTTTGGTCTTTAGGCACAAGACTTGGATTACCAAGATACAAAGCTTTGTTTGTAAGGATATTAAGTTTTTCAAGAGCCCTTTCGCATTATAGACCTCTATAAAACTATGATCAAGTTGTTGTGAAACCACTAAATAGGATCTGAACAAAATGCATCACCATGATTAGATTGATAGCAACTAACCCACAGAATCAACATGATTGAAAAAGTTTCTGTTAGGGCCAGGTCCTTGGGCCACCTGAACCTTTACCCAATAAAATGGTTAGGAATTACCTTTGTGATACCTAAATGAAAACCAACAATTCAGACATTACAAAAGCATATCAAAAATAAAAATGAGTATCTATTACTTTGTTCTGAGCTGAATTTGGGTTATTTGGTTCTATAATGTTAAAGAACTCGTAAATACCCAATCCACACCTGCTAATAATCATAAAGAGGGTTTTAAAATCTGATGTTAGTGTGAAAAGATCATTTATGCCTTATCTCCAAATAATAATATCCAAAAACTGAAGCAAAAGAATCAGTTACCAATCTACCTATTGACTACCAATACCAAAACTTTAGTGTTTTCAAGAGTCAGACCATTTTTATCCTTATTTTAAAAAGCTAAAGTAAAACTTCTGTTATCAGAAGGCGCAATCTGCTGCTAGGGTCTGCCCGAATTCCAAGCACCTGCTTTCTCTGGTCTGGAGGCAGATGGTACATCATAAAAATAAAAGCCATGAAAAAAATGTACAGAAAGATATTCCCTTTAAAACTCTTTAGGAGGTTCTTTTTCCTGAAATCTAATACTATAAACATACATGTTTTATGTTAATATTTTCGCTCAGCATTTGGGGACTGAAGCAGACGCATGAAAAAAGCCTCTTTTGCTTGATTCATATACCTGTGTTCACATATTTCCACAGGATGGGGAAACAGCTTTTAACTTATAAGCACCCAGGGCAGGAAGGTTTATTTTTGTAATTCTAACAGGTGCTCTCAACAGCACCAGCTGCTGTTCTGTCCTCTGATACTACCAGTAACTGGTACTCTAGTCTTTTTAAGGACTCAGGTGGTTGCTCAATGAGATAACCTCATGAATATTTGTAAGACTTGTGTAGATGAGTGAGTCTGTAATAAATTGGCCTCACGATATGCTTTTTTACAATAATTATTTAGGGTAGTGCTTCTCCAACCTTAGATGCATCCGAATCCCCTGCAGGGCTTGTTAAAACACAGATTTGTTGGCCTGACTCCCAGAGATTCTGATTTAGTAGGTCTGGGGTGCACCCTGGGAATTTGCATTTTTAACAAGATCCCAGGTGAGGCTGATGCTGTTAGTCTGAAGACCACGCTTTGACAACCAGTGATATGGGGGTTCCTTTTGGAGTGTTAATATCAGTGAAGAGACTCTGGCCTGTCTCGGCTTCTCCGTTGCTATCCGTTTTCTGCTGAACACATATGAAATGTGTCATTTGCTGAGAGCCAGATGTTGCAGTGACAACACACAAAGATGCTTAAGAAGCAGATGGAGAGATCTGTTGAGGTGAGGCTATTTCATGCTGAGGGCATCCAGAGTCATGATGCTGAGGACATCAAGAGTCAATGGATGCAGCATGTTTGATCAGTTAGTGTGCAACTTCCCAGGCCACCAGGAGGTACTGTAACATACGCGCGTGGTACAGTTCCTACAAAAATGTCTGCTAAAATCTGACAGATAATCATCTTATCCTTACTAATTTTCATCTTAGAATTTAGACTTAGCTCTTACAGATACTATATTCTTTTATTTTAAGTCTACAAGCGTACTTCAATCGTTTGAAGCGATTAAATGTTGACAAAAGGTTAATATGGAGCAATGGGGCAAAGCTTACTATTTATGTTCATCTCATTTCTCCTATGATCACACTTGGTTAAACTTGAAAGCATGGCTCTGTCAGGAAATAGCATCGTAATTTTAAGATTTACTTCAAGCAGGCTTTGAAGAGTAAACATACCTTATTCAATTTCACAAAATATTCCAGTCCGGCTTCCAAGGGATTTGTATCACAGTTCATCTAAAGGGGAAACATATTTTAAATCTTATATGAGTGCAAATTATTTCAGTAACATCACTTTCACATGTTTTTTAGGAGAAAGAATACTTTTTGACACAAATTCTGGAAAAGGCAAGTTAGGGGCTGTCTCTAAAATTACTTTTTATCCAGAATTCAAATGTAGACTTTGAGCAAATGCTGTCATTTGAATATAGCAAATATAGAAACTAAAATTCAGTTTGTTTCCAGAGCTCTTTCATTTTAATAAACATCTGAGGGAGAGCATGTGACATTCTTTCCAGAAACAAGGCGTTCACATTTTTAACATAATAATTTTTCATAATTCAGCTTTGAAAAGTTATTCAGTAATTTATGGATAGTTAGTCAAGAATCAGGGTAAGGTCAGGGAAGAGAGGATGGTAGGAAAATGACTTCAGGACAGGGAAAAGGAAGAAATCTTTTCGAATACAGTTAAGTCAGTACAATATACATCAAACTGGAGCTAAAGCCGCTATCTGCTAATAGACTTGAAGTTAATGGTTTTTGTTTGTTTTGTTGTTCTCTTTGCTGTTAAGTCAGAGAACTAAACACTCCAACGAAGCTTTTAAAGACAACCCAGCATGCACTACACAAACCAAATGAATATCAGATTGTTACATGATATAAAATTTTGTCTCATATTTCTTACTCAATTTGAGCTTCTCTAAAATTATTTTTTATGTGCTCAAAGTAGCAGAATTTCTTCAAGGAAAAAAAAAAAAAGCACAGAAGATTTATTGCTGTAGCACCACCAGAGGGCGCCCTGGCACTGCCGGGAAATTGGAGACAAAAGGCTGAGAAAATGGGCTGTTGGCTGCTTCATTGCTTGGAGAGTGTGGGGACAGAGCTGTCCCCTGTTTCTCTCCCTGCATCTGGCTTCCCCTCAGGCCCCAGAGGCAGATAGAGAAGCCCCCAGCAGAGCGCCTCCCACATCTGAGGGAGAGACAACTCAACATGACCTTGCAGAGGGCCCTTCTTCCTTCAGAGGCCAGGGCAGGCTGTGGCTCCACCCCCAAGCGCACTTGGTCCTGTGGACCAAGGTCCTTTATATTTCTTTTTATTTGACTCTGTGGTTGATTTTATTAGTTACCATTATTAGCAGTGGAGGAAGCCTACCCCTCATAAAGAAATGGTAATTCACCAAAAGGTGCAAGATAAGGAGAAAATGAGGATGGACAACTCAACAAAAGAGGAAGAACAAAGGTAAAAGGTATTGCTCAAATTCTGTGGGGTAGGCCGGCTCCCCACAGGCAGAGATGTCCAGGGCTCTTTGCCAACCAGTAGGAATTAAGGCAGAATAAATATTATGTCAGAATTTCACTGAGCTTTTGACTGGGAAATTGAGGAGAAAAACCTCTTTCCCTAGTAAAAAATAAGGTTATCTAATAATATATCGTTTTTCTTAGAGCCACAGCTAATGTTAGTGCAGTTAAAACTAGCCCTTATGCAAAAATCAGACACAATAAACATAAAATTTTCATGAAGATGCTAGCATCTCAAACCTCTGACCCCCAGGCTCTGAAAGCTTTCTCCAGTCTTAAGGCGTTCATGGCATATGTTCCAAAATTGTCGATTCCCTCCTCCTGGCCTGCATTCATGATAACATCGTACAGTGCCGCAGAATCTTCTTGTCTGTGGTACAGCTCCCAACCCAGCTCACCTGAAATAGATCCACAGGTGCCATACCAGGGTAAGAACCATGTTCACTAGGTCTAAGGTGCATTTGCTCAAACACATGGCAGCAGAATTCCACTTATGTAACATTGACCTTGCCCGTGATTAAAGACCAGTTCATGAAAAGCTACAAGCACAGATGCGTTTGTGCCCCATCCTGCCTCCCTACAGAGGGCAGTAAATGGGACACCTTCTCATGGCACAGGAAGACTGTAATGCAGGAGTTAATCTCTACCCCTGACCTCAGCTTCATAATGAGACTTGAGTGTTTTCAAGGACAATGATGTTAAGTGAATAATTCGCAGGGCATAGTTTATCAAGATAAAGGTTACAAAGTTAGACACCCCAACCCCAACCTCTTGCCTAAGAATCACAAGGTTTAAAAGTACAGCCAACTGAGAATTATTCAAATTGGCTTCACTGTTAGAGACAGCCATGGTCTCTAACTCCCCAACTCCCCACTTCTTCCTTATTTGATCATTTCATTCACCATTGGAGCTGTGGTCAGAAATCAAAAGAAATGAAACCAACCCAAACGGTCCTACTTATTTTTTTATTCCGGTCATCAGTTTGCCAAGGTTGGGTGAAAAAAAGAACACAAGTGTAGAATGGAAGCCCAGGAGAGAGCTATGGTTTTTAATACTGTGTGTTCTTCTTGTTCCCTGAGGTCAAGGGTGCATGGTGATATGTTTCTGCAGGATGACACAGAACAGAAGCAACAGGTAATCGAGCGCATGCTTGGGCAGGAAGTGCTCCTTCTGTGAAGGGACAAGAAGATCTACAGGAAGCTAGAAGTGAGCCTGGAGCACCACTGGGGGAACTGAAGAGCATTCATTCTTCTCTGTATCAAATCCCTACCATGTGCAAGGTTAGGTGCTAGATGAAGACTTCCTAGTGAACTTACAGTCTGGAAGGAAAAGATGGATGCCTGGCAAAGCTCTAGGAGAGGTGTCCGATACATTCAAGATGGTCTCTGTGGGAAATTTTATCTCTAAGAGACCAGCTCAAATGTCCAGATAGAGTCTGCTGCCTCAATAGTCCACTCTTCCAACAGCTATACCCTTCCCACTTTATCTGCCCTTCCAGATGGTAGTCAGCTACAGGACTGGAGCAACAACTGGAACCATGTGGAACCACTCTCCAGCCTAGAAATGAACGGACAGACTTGTTCTGAGAGTTTAGCGGAAGACGCCTTCCTTCAGTGGCAAGAGGACAAAGAGTGAGTCTGAGCGCGTTGTGCACATGCCCGCACACATTTCTGGGAGCATCGCCTTCTGAATTTCAGAGACTTACTCTGGTTGTTTTCCAGTTCTTACCCGTGTAAGATATCCTAATAGCGGTCACAGGAATGTTGGAAACTTTTAAAGACTTGGTTTGAAGAAACTTGAAAGCATCATCACTCAGATCTTCAGAGGTCAGTTTCTGAAGGACCTTCCTGGCATGTGGCCCTGCAATTCCAAGGACTCCAAGCTCATCGGTTATGTTTTTAATTTCAACATCATATCCACCGTTGACCGCCTCTTCTTCAATCCACCTGCAGTTGAGTCATAAACGCCGTTTGAATATTGCTTGAATAAAGCACTTTGGTGACATTATTTCTCTGAAGACATGCTATGTGGCTAGAATTATCACAAAGTCCCCAGCGTGTCATTTCACAAAATCACCTGATTTTTAAAGCTGAGGAATCCAACTTGCTGAGATGTTAAGCTGTTTTCTTTAAATCTTATAAATCTGGGGGTAATTTCTCACAGTACAGAATGATCCTTCCATTTAAATGTGCTCTGTCACACAGTTCTTTTAAACAGTGACAGACTTATTGCATTTAAGCTAATGATTCCACTTCAAAAAATTAATTTAAATCCAAATTTTCCCTAATACCTGTACACAGGAGGCACCCTTTTGTTGCTAAAGGTTCATAATGTGCCTGCCACCAGACACATAATTGCTCTGACAATCATAAGGAAAAGATAAAAACTCGAGTTTCGATTTCTCAGTCTTGATGAGTGATTGGGACCCAGCTATACGGCTGGTTTATAATTTATTGAAGAGTCCCTGGAGCGATGTAAATCGATCACAAAATGTTCATCTGGATTTACACAGGCTAAGCTATTAAGATGGCCCCCAATCCATCTTGGATTGGAGCATATAATTCACATCACTTTACACTAAGGTGAGAATCTGTTAGAATAAAACATTTATTAAATAATAATATTTCAAACACTTTTGGAATATTAAACTAATAACTGTATAGTAGACTAAAGAGTCATGTTGACTTGATGGGTCAATAATTTAGGTCCGGCTGTGGGCCAGAAAGCACAAAGCATCATGAAAGAAGACAAGCCAGGCATGGTGGCTCACACCTGTAATCCTAGCACTCTGGGAGGCTGAGGCAGGTGTATTGCTTGAGCTTAGGAGTTCCAGACCAGCCTGAGCAAGAGTTAGACCCTGTTTCTAGCAAAAATAGAAAAACTAGCTGGGTTTTGTGGTGGATGTCTGTAGTCCCAGATACTTAGGAGGCTGAGGCAAGAGGATCACATGAGCCAAGGAGTTTGATGTTGCTGTGAGCTATCACACCACGGCACTCTACCCAGGGCTACAGAGTGAGACTCTGTCTCAAAAACAAAACAGAACAAAAAAGGAGAAAATAACTCAGGAAGGAAGTTTCCTAAAGGGTACTGAATGTGGCTGTCTGAATCAAAAAAGACTGGCTTGGACAAGTTACTTTAGTCCACACCTCAGTTTCCTCATCTGAAAATGGCAACAATGTATATTTTGAAAACTATTAAGAGAATTAATTGAGGTCATATCTAAAAGGGGTTCTGGCACATTAATTATGCCTAATAAATAGGAGATAATATTGTTAGAAGCAGTAAACTCTATGGGTAGATTGCCTTGGGAGTGGGGGCGAGGGACATGAAGTTTTTGAAATGATCATGTTTAAGAAAAATTAAAGTTGTACTTTGAAGTACTGGTAAAAGAAAAACTCGGTGTAAGATTGAGTCCACATAAAACATGTAAAAAAATTCTCTTACATAAGTGGCGTGTACTTACCTAAGATCGTGAAGTTCTGATCCAGAGCCAGTTATTAACAGAAACTCCCCAGGAGACTGGTGAGAAACAGTCAACTCAGCGTACACTCGACCCTTTGGTGTTAACATGTGACTTATATTTGTAAAACCCACCTATGCAAAGAAATTTAAATTTACCATAGGATGAAGTAAAAATCTTATGTTAAAAATCTTTAACACACATTTAAATAAAACGTGAGTGTTAACAATGAAATTCACCTGACTCTGATCATTTGTATCCGTTGTATGAACTACCTATAAACGTCAACCCAATATTAAGTTGAAGTTCTCGGTTTAAACAATCATTTAAAACTATTTGTCATAAAAAATTACACTTCATTTAACAGTAGTCAATTTTAAGTTCCCAGTGCCACAATTGAGAAAAGTCATAAGGTCCTTAGATGACAATTTGCTCCACAAAAATTTAAATTTGAAAATTGGCTTCTGTACTTTTGGTCAGTTGAAGAGTTCCAATGTTCACACAAGTCATTAGGTGAACTATTAAATAAGATAACATTGGTTTGGGGGGGTGGGATAAGAGGATAGAGAAGTAAAGAGGTCAGAATCCTGGACCTTGTACCCTCCAAGGCTATTTACCTTTGGAATGACATTTGCAAAGAGACGGTCCAACAGCCTGATGGAATCTCGGCCTTTGATGTTAAACTTGCCAAATGGGGACAGGTCAATCACCCCGACTCTTTGCATAACCTGTTTATATTCACAGCCTACCGGCTCAAACCAGTTTGTGCGGCGGAAACTGGGTCTGAAACACAATGTTTAGTGTCATAAAACAGTTGTCATTCATTTTTTTAAATTACAGAATAAGGATATTTTAATAAACGCTACTCATCTAGGAAATCCCGCTAGGAGAAGAGAACCCTCAGCCTCCCATTCAGGTCTGCGGATATGCATGTACGTGTGCTGCACTCTGACCATTTAAAGTTACTCCTCTACCCCTTTACCCCTTTCACGGTGAATAAAATGTTAATTAAGTAGAAAACACAGTGACCATGTGGTCTCTTAGATCTGGAAGAGAGCTGAGAAGTCAACCAGTCCGATGGTTTTTCTAACTTAGTTGCACATTAGAATTAACTGGGGAGCATCTAAAAAATATGAGTGGTTGGGCATAATTAAATAGAAAATCTGGGAGGCGAAGCTGTCTAATCCAGGGCTTCTCAATCCTTAATGTGACTTCAGATCACTTGCACTTGTTAAAGTCCAGACTCTGATACAGCAGGTCTGAGGCGAGATCCCACAGTGTGCCTCCTAACAGGCTCCCCGGCAAGTCCCACCACCTGCTTCCCACCCGGACAAAGCAAGGATCTGGTCCAATGTCTTCATTTTTCAGAGAAAAGGCACAGAGTAACTTGTGAGGCCTTTGTATTAGTTAATAACAATGCTGGATTACTAAGGGTCCTTTCTACTTTCTGAAGAGGACCTCCAAAGTAGTATTTTAACTTCAGAGCAAGTTGCTAAGTCTACAAAATCAGCTTTCAGTAGTTTAATTATTAAAATGTTAAAAAGAAGTGCAGGCCACATCTAAATAGCACAAAGTGAAGAATAGAGCTGGCACTTATCAGAGTCATTTAGGAAAAAAGCAAACAAGGATTTGGCCACCAAATAATCTAGATTGGCTGCCTATAGAGTCCAGATTCATTCATTCATTAACAACTGGCCAACTACTATACTTTGTACCATTGAGGTCTGCTCTTTAAAAAGTCATCAAAGTCTGTTTAAATAAGCAATATGACAGCTCAAAAATAAAGGTAACTTAAATTACTGGTGTGCAATTTGTTTTCCCTTGGTTTACCAATTCTCATGAGAAAAAATACACAATCACTTTTAATCCCAAGTGCAACGATGGCATGTAGCACTTTACAGGAATTCTGAGAACTGTGACATGTTTTATGTTTTAGCTTAATCTAAAATGTTATGCAAATCTTCTTTTCCCTAATTTATCAACTGTGTGTCTAATTTGCACAGCTCAGCACACACACTTTAGAAAGCAGTAGTTTTATTTCATGATAAATAGAAAATCCAAACTCTAGGTAATTTTCACTTTGTGGTTGTACACTATGTGATCTGATCAAGCATCTTAAACCTTGGCAAACCTTTGGAAGCCATGTGGGCATTTGTGGGGGCGGGGAGGGAGATAGGAAAGTTCCTGTGAGCTTCTGGTAAATGCCAAGTGGGAGAGACGCCTGGGGCTACTTATGAGACTCTCAGGGCCACATGGGTCCTAGATGTAGGCCAATGTCATGTGGGTTAGACTATTCCAATGCTAGAAAATAATTTTTGTAGGAGAAGCTCAATGCCCCTTGGAACAGGGTAGGGTAATGGGTGGGAGGGGGAGTTGGCATTTCCCTTGTTTCATTCCTCAGTCAGAACCACAGGCAGGGTAAGTCATTCTCTTACCTGTACTGAGTGTCCTGGCCTGGCTTGTAGAACCAGTGTGGCTGCTCCCAGCCTGCGTGGAACCCCATGGAACACTTGGACTCCAGGATTTTGTAGAGCCCACTGACTCGCTGAGTTGGCCTCCCAGCAAACCGTTCTTCCTTAGGATAACCAACTGGAAAAGAATAATTGGTATGTTAAATAGTGTATAACCCAAACAGGAGAGAGTACTTTGAAGGAATTCAGAAAGAAATAGTATATACAATTTATGTTTTTAAAAAGCCATCATTATACTGATCATCAAAGTGTAAAGTAGAAATATATTTAAAATTTCAAATCAGCAATACATGTCACACATTAAATACATACATTTGGCTGGGTACAACGGCTCATGCCTGTAATCCTAACACTCTGGGGGCTAAGGGAGGTGGATTGCTTGACTCAGAAGTTTGAGAGCAGCCTGAGCAAGAGCAAGACCCCATCTCTGCTTAAAAAAAAAAATAGAAAACTGAGCTGTGTATTGTGGCAGGCACTTGTAGTCCTACCTACTTGGGAGGCTGAGGCAAGAGGATTGCATAAGCGCAAGAGTTTGAGGTTGCTGTGAGCTATGATAACACCATGGTACTCTACACAGGGCTACCAAGTGAGACTCTGTCTCCAAAAAATATACATACATACATTCATATACATCCCTTGTTGTTTCTTAGAAACATGATACTTTTTCAAGTCACTAACCACCCCCACCTCAATGAACAGAGTAAAGAGCATCCAAAGTCAGAGACGCGACAGGTCAAGTCTGTCAACACCCTGTAGACAACAGTAAATTTGCACCTTACCAATATTGTTGAATCCATATGATTCTCTCGCTTTGACCTCGGTGTACTGAGTTGTTGTCCATTTGCCATAGCGATTAGGATCCAATTCTATCAGGTCAAAAGGAGGTTCCCCATGCAGGATCCACTCACTGAGATACTTCCCTACCCCACCAGCGTGGATTATGCCGTATCTTTCAAATACAGAGACAGATAACCTGTTACTGACATATGTTGTTTTCAAATAACAAAACACGCCTAAGTAGTAAACAAGGCCCCAAAGTTGGAGTGCTCTGAGCTATTCAGAACACTCGAGGAACATCATCTTTATGCTACCAACTTTTTCCTGAAAAATGACACGTTTAGCATCCAAGTTAAATATGCCTGACTTGATAGCTGGTTTGTTTCCACAGTTTCTAGAGATGCATGCTTGCAAAATAGCCCCTTATTGGGAAAAGGCGCACTGATCCTGGATTTCTACCTGGTAAGGATTTTCACTTTAGGAAAATGAGAGGTTGAGGGGAGGGGGCCAACAGGCAGATGCGAATGGTAGCTCACCAGTCCTCTTGAGCTAGGATTATCCTGACAGGAGACCCTGGGGGAGAAACGTGTGTACTGTAGACTGTCTGTCCGCCTCTTCTCAGACTCAATCTGGTTCTGATCCCCTTAGGCAAAGACTTCTGTGCAAGGAACTTGAGCCATTATTTTAGAAGCATTCAGGCAAAGAATGCCTCATCGGTGACTCGTGGGGACGAGGTAGGAAGCAATGCTAGCCCCTGTGTTTTCAAACTAATGGGTCACTTAGTGGGAAAGGTGGGTTTGTTTTCCATTCCTATAAGGAGAGATTTAAAACCAAGAGTGTGATTATGGCAAATAAAGGGGGTTTTTTGTTGTTGTTGTTTGGTTGTTTTTTTTGCAGTTTTGGCTGGGGCTGGGCTCAAACCCGCCACCCCCGGTATATGGGGCCAGCGCCCTACTCCTTGAGCCACAGGTGCTGCCTGCAAATAAAGGTTTTTTGATAATAAACCTTTATCAAAGGTCAGAATGGAGGGGGATCAGTTTTCACTGGCATGTGCAATTCCATTCACTCTTGCCTAAGAAAGGCCTTCACTGTGGGTTCATTTGCGGTTTAAGTCAAGAGAAGCTTCGGAGGAACTGAATGAGCCAGAAGTAACGGGAAGAGGACCAAGGAAAGGAGCTATATAAGCAGATACCAAGACACAGAAACACAGAATC
Source organism: Galagoides demidoff (assembly GCA_963574575.1). Taxonomy (NCBI): domain Eukaryota; kingdom Metazoa; phylum Chordata; class Mammalia; order Primates; family Galagidae; genus Galagoides; species Galagoides demidoff. The sequence continues at coordinate 10,431 of CAUYQV010067917.1, read as the reverse complement.
ACAGGCGCTAAGGGAATGGGAGGAACTTTAGAAAGGCTGAAAATGTTAACTAACTTGCCTACATCATGACACCAGTTTTGCTCTTTTGTGAAAATGAAAGCCTAAATTTGTTAGCAGAATATGTCTCAAGGAGGAAGAAAAGGTAACAATGTACAGTTCTCTGGGTAGTTTAAAAAAGAAACATGGGCCATTCAAATGATCTAGAACCAACCTCTATAAATTTCAAGAAAATAGAAAAAAGTATTATATACATACTTAAAATGTTTATTAAAACACACCTAACTGGGCCCAATGTTGATATAGATCAGTTAGCATTTTTGAGAGCTATGGATACTGTTTACAATAATTGAAGCCTACGAAGTTTGGCTGACATCAATCGCATGCTTCACCAGGTATTATTTCCATCTAACATGTATGAACTAAGTTATCTTCTCTCAAGTCTGTTTTACCGATGAGAAAGTTACACTGGGGCTAAATAAGGTCACACAGCAATAAAGAGCAGATTCAGGACTTCCAATCAGTCGTCTGACACAGGCAGCATACTCCTTGCCATTGGACTTTACTATCTTCAGTGGTTCTCAATCTCAAGAGTTCAAGACCAGCCTGAGCAAGAGTGAGCCCCCATCTCTACCAAAAAATAGAAAAAGTAACTGGCATTGTGGTGGGTGCCAGTAGTTCCACTTGGGAGGCTGAAGCAGAAGGATCACTAGAGGCCAGGAGCTTGAGGTTGTTGTGAGCTAGGCTGATGCCATAGCACTCTACCCATGGCAACAGAGTGAGACTCTGTCTCAAAGAAAAAAAAAACTTAGTTCAGCCAAGACACACCCGACAGATACTGTACTATTTACATGGTTGACAGACTCCCAGGGCAGAGCCACGCTGTTACTTTGGTTTCCTATGGTCTAGCTGCTACACCCCCATGTTCTTTCCCTTCCTGTGATACATGTGAGCAAAGAAATGGGCTCCGGGCTATAATTTGGAGGTGGGAGTAGATAGGAAGGAATCCTGAATCAAATCTAAGGGAAAGGAAGAGCAGAAAGAGAAGGAGGGATCTTGGTATGTGTATGCCACACCTTTGGGGGGCAAGACACGATTGTAAGAGAGACTTTACCTAACAAATGCAATCAGTGTAACCTGTTTCTGGCACCCTCAATGAATCCCCAATAATAATCCATACAACTGAGTGTTACAAAACTTCTCTTACAAACCCATAGCAGCTAAAGGTCTAACAGCATAGAGAAAGAGATCTGGATACGGTTCCTGGTCTGCCACTGTCTACCACTGGCCTGTTTTGTCACGCTGCTGTGTGACCTTGAACAAATTATAAAACCACCCTAAACTTCAGTTTTCTCATGTTCTCATTTTCTTTATGGTGTTGGTGGAGAATTAACTGTCATGGCATTTAAAAGCATTTGGTACACTGCACAGCACACCGTAGGCAAACAGTCCATGGTGCTATCGTGCCCTATATGACCAACAACAGAGGATGCCTGCGCCAAGCTGCAAGGATTTTAATAAGGAAATAAGATGTGAAGTGGGGATACAGGGGTACTTTATGAGGAGAGGAGAGTTAGGCTCTTCTATCTCTAGCATTAATCTGCACAACCACATTTTTCTAAACACCCCCTAGCTGCTCTGCTTTTTGAGTGCTTTTGTCTGTGTCTTACAGCTCAGTGACATTATTGCTTGTTCACAGCTCAGAGTATGGCTTATTGAGGGAGCCTCAATTTCATTACTAAAGGCCAATTACAATATCAAAAAGGATAAATTACTTAAGAATAAATTTAACAAAAGAAGTGCAAAACTTACACTCTGAAAACTACAAATCATTGTGAAAGGGCAGGCTTGCTACAATATCAGAAAAATGATCCAGCTCCTAGTTTCTCAGGAAGAGCTAAGATCATCTATGAGGTTCCTTTCTCCCCCTCTCTTGGTGAGAGGCACCTTGGGGGGGGGGGGGGCTCTGTTTTCACATCTTAAAGGAGCTAAACAGACAGAAAGGAAATGTAAATTTTTAGACCTATTGACTAAAAACCTCCTTGTGGAACTTGCTTTTTAGAGCTTTACAGCCTTGGAGAGCTCCTGAACAGGGAGGTGCAAGTTACAGACTCCAGTTCCTGCTTTAAAAAGCATATCTCTACAGCAGAATCCCTGACGAGATCACAATGACCAGCGATAAGCCTGTCTTCCACTTCTGTCACCAGCTTGCCTCTAAGATGAGAGAACTAGCAGAGGAAATGTAGCAGTGTTAATTTGTCTATAGCCATAAATTATCTCCACCAACCCCCTCTTTACAGCCTCTAATAAAAAGCATAAATAGGGGCAGTACCTGTGGCTCAGTGGGTAGGGCACCAGCCCCATATACCAAGGGTGGCAGGTTCAAACCTGACCCCAGGCCAAAATGCAACAAAAACAACAACAAAAAAGTGTAAATACCTGCCAGGCATGGTGGCTCACACCTGCAATCCTGGCACTCTGAGAGGCCAAAACACATGGATTGCTTGAGCGCAGAAGTTCAAGACCAGCCTGAACAAGAGTGAGAGCCCATCTCTACTAAAATATATATATATATATATATATATAAAAGCTAGCCGGACACCTGTAGTCCCAGCTATTCAGGAGGCTCAAGCAGGAGGATCTCTTGAACCCAGGAGTTTGAGGTTGCTGTGAGTTTAGGATGCCATGGTACTCTACCCAGGGTAACAGAGTGAGACTCTGTCTCACAAAAAAAAAAAAAAAAAAGAAAAACCTCTCCACCAGTACTCTTTCCCACTCTGTGCAGGGGAAAAGGGTCCACTGAGAAAAGTAAAATAAATGTTTTCTTTTTTCTATTCTAATCTTTATCTGGAGAAATCTTTTTCAAAACCTGGGTCCACTAGTTCACACCTTAACCCATTTTTGAAAGAAATTTTAAAAGACCTAAATAAATGGAAAGACATTCCATGTTCATTAATCAGAAGACTTAATATTGCTAAGATGGCAATACTTCCCTAGTCGATCCACAGATTCAATGCAGCTCCTATCAAAATCTCAGCTGACTTCTTTGCAGAAATTGACTTCTTTTCTAAAATGTATATGAAAATTTAAAAGACCCAGAATAGGTAAAACAATCTTGAAAAAGAAAAAAGTTGGAGGATTCCCACTTCCTGATTTCAGAATTTACTACAAAGCTATAGTCATTAAGACAGTGTAGTATCGGCACAAGAAGAGACACACATCAGTGAAATAAAATTGAGAGTCTAGAAACAAGCTCATTTCTAGGGTCTATGATTTATGAGAACACCACTGTGGTTTAATAAAAAATAAATATTTTGTCTTTGTGCCCTGCTCTTGGCACAGAGTTCCTAAAACATTTGGATTTCATTATGAATGCTAATGAGATGGCTCCTGTGGGAAGAGGAGGGCAGTCCTGGACAGCCTCAGGATGCGGGATGGTTGCCAGAAAAACCAACTGCGTGATTAGAAAGAACTCTTCAGTCCCACTTCCTACTCTAACCTCCAGGGAGTGGAGAAGGGCTGGATATTGAGTTCAACTATCAACGACTTAATCAATCATGCCTACATAATGAAACCCCCATAAACAAACACCCTTACTGACGGGATTCAGAGGGCTTCTGTGTGGGTGAACATACTGAGGAGCTAGGAAGGCGGTGTGTCACCTGGGCCCCATTCTGGGTCTCCCTCATTTGGCTGCTCCTGACTTGTATCTTTTATAATAAGCCAATAAATATAAGTAAAGCATTTTCCTGAGTTCTGTGCATCACTCTAGTCAATTACTGAAATTGAGGAGAGTGTTGTGGGAATGCTGAAATTTATTACCAGTTGGTCAGAAGGATGGGTCACTCCTGAGACTCAAGACCGGTGTCTAAAGTGGGAGCAATATTGTGGAACTGATCCCTTAACTTGTGGAGTCTACACTAACTCCAGCAGTTGGTGTCAGAATTGAGTTGAATTGTTGGACGCCCAGTTGGTGATAAAATCTGTTGTTGGTGTTGGAAAATCCCCTGCATTTGGCATTAGAAGTGTTGTTAGAAAAAAGACATTATAGATGTCAACAAAATTCAATGAGGAAAGAATAATATTTTCCACAAACAGTGCTGGGACAGCTGGTTACACACAGGCAAAAGAATGAAGCTGGATACCTACCTTTAGCAAAAACAATTAACAAAAATTAATTCAAAATTGATCAAAGACATAAATGTAAAAGCTTAAACTATAAAACTTTTAGAAGAAAACATAGATTTAAATCTTCATGAACTTGGGTTAGATAATGATTTCTTACATATGATACCAAAAGTGCATGTGACCAAAGAAACAATAAATATTCTGGGCTTCATCGAAGTTAAAAAACATGTGCTTTGATGGACATCACCAAGAGAGTGAAAAGACATCCCACAGAACGGAAGAAAATGTGTGTATCTGATAAGGGTCTGGTATCTAGAATATGTAAAGAACTCTTACAACTTAACAATAAAAAGACCACTTAATTATAAAATAGGAAAAGAATATTTCTGAATAGAAATAGACATGAATGGATATTTCTCAAAAAAAAAGATATACAAGTGACATGTAAGAGAAGTGCACCTGCTTGTACAAGCCCACGAGTGTACTCCATCAGTAATTACCTAAGTCCTCCATTACATTACACCTTCCCGTCCCAGATCCCCTTCTATCTCTCTCTCTCTGGATGTCCCACACACCTAAACTTAACGCTTTAAACCCAAGCCATCAAAAGTCAACTCATTGTTTTCCTGGTTTTCTCTCCCCGTGACTCGTGCTCAAGTTAGAAAGTTTGCCATTATTTGATCTTTTCCCCTTTCCCTCAAGACCTTATGCAATCTATCATAAAATCCGAAAAACTGTATCTCCCATCTCTCAGTCCTCACTGCTGCTACCTTGGTGCAGACCCAGCCTTTCTCCCTCGCTGGCAGGACAGAACCCCAGCCAGCCTTCCACCTCTGGTCTGACCTCGCTGCCCTGGCCCCAGCTGTAGCCCAGTGCCCAACCTGGCATAGAGCTGGAAATCATTAACTTTTAGTTGAATTCATTGCCAAATAAAGTAGAGAAGAAAAATAGAACATCACAAGCTGTGATATGATAGTTAAATGGGCTTGACATCAATATTCACCAAATTAATGAAATACATAATAGAAATGAAACAGCAAAGAGGCAATGAATCGTAAATAAGAAGCAACCTGAGGAATTATGAAGAAACAAATCATGTTGGAGAAACATGAATTAGGGTGAAGAATGCATCAGCTACATTATACAGTTGATATTTTAAATTATCTTTGTTACGCTGTATTACAAAAACATCCTCATAAAATTGGGGCAAGTTGACCTGTCTGAAGATACACAGCATGAAATGAGACACAAATAATGGAAATGACATGAAATATGCAAAAAGAAAGTTCCAGGAAGTCACTGCCCTTCTGTGTGCTAATATTTAAAACCTGCACAAGTGGCTGGAACATAATATTTAATACAGTCTGTGTTTTAACTGAAACTTTTTGTTCCTTTTATTATTCCTGATCATGAAAGGGAGAAAACTCTCTTTGTCTCTACCATGCCTACATTTTTCTTTTATGGTCTGAGAGTTTGGACAGACTTAGTGAAAATAAGAGGTTCTATAATAAATGTTGAATTCCTTAGAGACACTCACCCAAAGCCTATAGCCACCCAGTAGTTTCTGACCCCCTGATGAGGCCCCACCATAGGCAGAATGTCGGGAGAATAGGTGATGGGGCCATTAACAATATTGATGATGTCGGCCTTTTTCAAGACTGGAACCATTTCCATGGCAATTTCCACATGTTCCATGATCCGGTCTAGATCAGACTCAAACAGCTCCTTTCCAAAACCTGAAAAGATACGCCAGAGCAGTCAGGATGTTCCCACTGTCCTGACAAGTATTCTAACGTGATTTAAGCCTCCAACATAGTCTACATTTAAAGACGGTCTGTTAGGAAGGACAGCCATTAGTTTTTAGGTCTAAATTTGACATTCACTAGCAATAGGTGGGTACCCATTCCATTACTGAGATCAAGGTTATTGTTCATAAAACAAAATCATAAAAGTTAACCTTTTAATTAATAGAAAATTCAAATGTTTGCTTATTAATAGCTTCGTATATAATCTGATCACAAATTTTAAAAAGCAACAATAAATTAGTTTGTCAAGAAAGATCTTTATCCTTTAATTCACCATAAGATCCTGTTTCTTCCCCGAAGATGAGAGCAAATGGGAGTTTACAAAGTCATGCCAGGACACTGGGAAAAGTAGAATACTACTCCAGGATGGAAGATGGTGGACTTTGGGACCCTTGTGACTCCTTTCAGCAGGGAAGCAATGGCATGGAGGCCTCCCTCCTCCAGGCTGCTCCCACGTACATCCCAGGGCTAGAGTTCTGTGAAAAGAAGCAGGGTCTCGGAGTGCGATCGTTTTCTTGTCCTAACAGTCACTGTGATTGCAAGGCACGAGATGAGCTTCTAGGGGTGATACTCCCACGTGTTAAGTAGCAGAGTCTCCTTTTCGTCCTGGGACTGCATTTGGGTCAGCTGCATGGAGGCCTGCAGACTCCGGGGTGGGACTAGGACATCTGGGCACCCACACCCAGGGACAGCTAACAATATGGCTCTCCCTTCAACTGGTATCATTTAAATATTTGTTCAACATTTCTTTGGAAGAGAGGCTGGAAGAGAGGCTGGCAGTGTGGGGGAAGAGCAGAAAGGGAGGCTCCCAGGTGGTAGGTCAGCCCTCCCTCTGGGATCAGGAATGACTCTAGGCCCAAATGGGCAGCCCCCTACTCAGCCACACTAAAGCCCTGAAGCTAGCTGGCCCACGAAGTGAGCGTTTATTGTTACATGGGCCTATTCTTTGAGGAGTAGGAGGGAGGGACTCACTCCCTGTCTCAAGGAACTTATCAAAGTATAATTTTAGAAAATACCATTTCCTCCATTTCTTTGTATTTCCTGTCATATTTCAGTATCCCAGTGATATTTTTGGCTTCTTTTATAGATTAAAACCGGAGGTACCTCCTTAGGCAACCCAGGCTTGGACACTGTGGAAATACTTCATGAAAAAGAAATAAACAGAACCAAAAGCAGACCTATCTCCCTTATAAAACTTAAAAGAGAAACGCTAGTACCTCCTGCTTTAGCAGAGAGGCCTGAGCCTTTTCCACATCCATTCATGTAACGCGGGTGGGCCTCGGTTTGCAGCACCAACCTGCCCTGCTCTGTTCCAGACACCCAGGCCCCAGGCTTTCATTCTTAGTAGAATAGATATCCAGCCTCTAATACCTATCAGATTTCCAACTGTAAAAGCACAATGGTAGCTATATTCAAATCTTGAAAGTAAACCACACGGCAATAGATCAAAGAGAAGGGGGGGTGGCAGCAGGTTGGTAGGGCAGGTAAAAATGTGCCTGGAACTATCGAAAGCAGCTGGAACATGTTTATTTAGCTTATCTCCCACCAGCCATCTTCTCCCTTTCCTCACTCCCTGCTGTGATTATTCAAAGGAATAAAAGAACAGAGCTCACTTCAACCCCCTATCTCCAATGTCCCAGGTAGGTGATGGTCTAGTATTACAGAGTCATTTCATTCTACAATCAGCCCCCACCATGGAGAGCATTTATTGTATGTGATGTCTCACCTGCACACCCTTTCGTTTGCTGAACCCACCTGGAGGAACTCCACTGGTGACCCAGGAGTCCTGGGCTTTCATTTTCTCCTGACTTTCATAAGGACCAAACAAAAGCCCATCCCTTTCCTGTCGTAGGTAATAGGATCCTTCCAGATCACGGATCACAGGAAGCTCTCGTTTCAAAGCTTTCACTTCAGGGATAGTGGATGTAATGACGTATTGATGTTGCACAGGAATGAGAGGATGTTCCAATCCCACCATTTTGCCTACTTCACGAGCCCAAAATCCTTAAACGAAAAAGTCATTTAAAAACGTCAGCGCATATATAAGCATACCACATCAGATACCTGCAAAGGTAGCGAGGTTTATTAAAATAAAATATTTAGAAGGCTTGAGTACTCATGGCAAAGTCTAAAGAATGCTGTAACAACCTTTAAATTTTTTTAATTAAAAAAATTGAATAGGGGAGGAGAAAACAAAACAGTATTTTGCATTGTCCAGAGTTTTGATGATATCTGTAATCTAAGGGAATTCCATGCCTGAAAAAGTATTTGGCCCAGAAGAAAAGAATGGTAGAAAAAAACTCAAATAATTTTATTTAAAAGAAAAAAACAAAACAACCCAACTATATAAAATGTATAAATATCAGTAAAAATATGGCAGCAGACTGACCCTACTTGTGGACAGGGGTTGTCAGGCAGAGATCCAGTGTTGATGTAATGAATATAATACATAAAGAAGATACATGATCAAGCCCTGGAAGTCAACTTCTGTAGGCCTCAAACCCTAATATCCCCAAATTCTGTAGGCCTCAAACCCTAATCTCCCCAAATGTGACATCTCACATACAAAATGGTGCTGTTAACTTAAAATGTATGCACTTTGGGAGAGAGAGCACATTAAGTTTTATCTGTTGTTTTAAAAATTCAGTTTGAATAAGTTTGCAAGATCCTTTTTTGTAAGAAACAAAGGAATCAAAAAACTGGAAAGAAAATGAGCCAGAGAAAAAGGAAGACAAGGCTTAAATGTAGGTGGGGAGGGCTGTGCTCCCATAGCTCAGTGGTTATGGTGCTGGCAGATTCAAACCTGGCCCAGGCCAGCTAAACAACAATGACAACTGCAACAACAAGCTACTTGGGAGGCTGAGGCAAGTGAATTGCTTAAGCCCAAGAGTTGGAGGTTGCTGTGAGCTGTGAGGCTCAGTACTCTACAGAGGGTGACATAGTGAGACTCTTAAAAACAAAACAAAACAAAACAAAACAAAACATAGGTGGGGATTTCCTAAAGAAAATGTTTCTGCTTCATGATTTGCATAGAGGCTGTCTTATTGGTGGACATAATTTTTTTTCTATTTGCAAAAGACAATTTGTTGCTGAAAGGGCCTTGGATTCTTTCCCAGGCCGTCCCATCAGAACGCAGATGTAGAAGCTAAGGCCCTAGATTTGCCTGTAATCAAGCCATTTTGTTGGTTTTCTTCCTGCAGAAAGACTGTATTTTAAAAATCTAAGGCATCTCCACTTGTGTAAAGATATTTTGGACCCTAAAATAATACAAATTATTATTTGACAGGGATATGGTGACATCTGCCCTATCAATGGATTATTTAAGGAGGGAGTTCTATTTGTTCGCTTGTTTCACAATAATTTTGAGTATTCAAATGATTAGAGAATCTTATTTTTTTTTAAGAGTTACACTCTGTAAATTTTTAATAATTTCTGTTTGCTTTTCTCAGAATTTTTTTTAAACACTCCAACGACTCCTCCAGGCTCCAGGACGTGCGCAGCAGACTCTGCAGCTGCGACCAGAGGGGGCGCCGGGAACGCGGATGACCCTGGGGGACAAGCCGGTGCGGTCCTGGGTGCCGCAAAGCGCCGGGCAGACTCAACGCTCGCGTCTGCTCGGCGCGCGACTGGCGGCGGGACGGTCCACCTGTCCCGGCTGCAGCGAGAGCGGCCTGCAGGGCAATAGCCTCCAGGGACGAGCTGGGGGTGGGGACGCTGCGTCTAGAGGACCGCCCTGCCTGCGCACGCTCGGAGGCCAGCGAGGGAACTGGAACCCTCCGTTTCCACGCATGGCCGCGGGCGGAACCAGAAGAAGAGTCCCATTCGCCAACAAACGTCCCCTCCCTCGCCTGGCGCGCAGCCTGAAGCTGGGCCCGAGAGCGCGTGACATCAGCACATGGAGCCCTTTCCCGAATCTAAAAAGGAGTTCTTAAGTTTCCATCATTATGAAGTTTAGAGCCTACACAGCATCGTCAGTTATGAGTCAGTTTGGGAATCTAGATAATGTGCTCACGTGTGGCAAGGTTTATTTCCATTTCACAATCTAAACAATACCCTTGTGTTCTATTGTTTTGTTTTGGCCCAATGCTAAGTTGATCACGCTCCTGTAACAAACGTTGAAATGAGTACCCATTTGTAAACTAGAAATCTGACCTGTGGGCATCAGCTCTATTTGTTAGTCTTTTAATAATTTAGAGACATAATTTATTCTTGCAAGTAGGAAGATAGGCATTACCAATGTCAGGACGTGTGATAAAGCCACATATTCTAGTTATGTACACTTGAGCAGTTTTAAAATATAAAAAGTCAAAATATTCAGCCTACCAATTCAAACTACTGCAGTATCCTCAACAGACTTGTTTCAGTTAAAGACATAAATTGAAGAAAATAAATTCTACCCTACTCGAACGTATATATGAATTTCTGAATCCAAACGCTTGCTTATTAAAGCGCTTCATCATTAAAATAAAGTGGAAATGTATACATCAGTATCATGTAACTA
>CAUYQV010067914.1:0-20547 GCA_963574575.1 Galagoides demidoff | reverse complement strand
CAAAAAATGGCCGGGTGTTGTGGCGGGCACCTGTGGTCGCAACTACTTGGGAGGCGGAGACAGGAGACTCGCTTGAGCCCAGGAGTTGGAGGTTGCTATGAGCTGTGATGCCATGGCACTCTACCCAGGGGGATAGCTTGAAGATCCATCTCAAAAAAAAAATACAAATAGAAAAATGAGCCAGATGTTGTGGCAAGGGTCTATAATCCTCGCTGAGGCAGGAGGATCACTTGAGCCCAGGGGTTGAGGTAGCTGTGAGCCAAGCTGACCCCACAGCACTCTATTGAGAACTCCATCTTAAAAAAAAAAAATTCACAAGCTCATAGTCCTAATTCATGGCTTAACAAATTAACACTGAGTAAAACAAAGTTGCAACATAATGGATAAAAAATAGGGTCCTCTGATTCCATACTGAAAGTACTGAGTCATTTTAAGTGTGTGTTATATGTGTGATGTTCCCAAGTGCAGCCAACTCCTTTTTGAGATTTACCTATTTTGGGGACGTGGACAAAAGACAGAAGCAGAACTACCTTATAAATGCCTCTTCGTCATGTCCAAGTTCTGTCAGCAGAAAGGGACACATTTAACTTTCCTCTCTTTCCCTGAGAACAGCAATAAAGACTCCACTGTACCTGGCAAGAATTCTAGGTTACCTGAGCCGTACTGCAGTTGCCATCTCATTTTACTAGGGTCAGAATTACTTAAGCATCTGTGAATCAGGAACACCACTTTTTTTTAAAGGCATGGTAATTTTACTTATCATTTACACTAAGGTGGAAACAATGAACAATTAGCATTCCCGGCCATACTTAGAGCGCAGAGTTAATCAATGGGTTGAAAAAACCACTGTTCCTCTACATTTCAAAGTGCTTTGCTTTCCATTTCGAAGCTCTGTGCTTTTAGGGGTTGTAATTAGACACAGCGACTCCAGCGGCAATCTGATTCACCCAAAGCAGTTCAGAGGGAAATGACAGCTTTGGGAATAAAAAGAATGATGGCCATTTTTTGGTTGCAGCCATCATTGTTGTTTGGCGGGCCCGGGCTGGGGATCCGAACCCTCTACAGGTGTACGTGGCTGGCGCCTTAGCCGATTGAGCCACAGGCGCCAAGCCCTCCCTGAAGATATCTTAATTTTACCCTCTTTTAGGGATGATTACTTAGCAGGGCATATAACTATAAGTTAATTGTTGGGGGATCTTTTTTTTCCCTCAGCACTTTGAAGATGCTCTTTTACTCTCTTTCAGCTTCCTGTGTTGCTACTGAGAAGGGTGTTGCCAGTGTCAGTCTGATTGTTGTCCTTCTGTATATGTCTGTCTTTTCTCTCTGATTGCTTCTAAGATCTTCTCTGTGTTTTTGATATTCCGCACTGCTACTATAAAGTGTAGCTGTTTTTATTTAACCTGCCTGAGATTTATATACAGTTATGTATTGTATAACAACCTTCAGGCAACAACAGAGGACATATATTACAACAGTACTATAAGATTTTACTTTATCTTTTCTATCCTTAGATATGTTTAGATATATAAATACTTACCATTATGTTACAATTACTTATGGTATTCAGCATGGTAATGTGCTATACAGCTTTGTAGCCTAGGATCAATAGGCTTCACTATATGGCCTACGTGTGTAGTTGCCTATACCATTTAGGTTTATGTAAGTATATTCCATGACATTCACACAAAGATGAAATCACCTAACAACATACTTCTCAGAACATGTCCCCATGATTAAGTGACATATGGCTACTTTATGATTCTTTATTTTATTTTATTTTATTTTATTTTTTTCAGACAGAGTCTCACTATGTCACCCTCAGTAGAGTGCCGTAGTGTCACAGGTCCCAGCAACCTCCAACTCTTGGGCTCAAGTGATTCTCTTGCCTCAGCCAAGATAATAAGGCAAGCAGCTGGGACTATAGGTGCCTGCTACAACACCCGGCTATTTTTTAGAGATGGGATCTTGTTCTGGCTCAGGCTGGTCTTAGACCTGTGAGCTTAGCCAGTCCACCCACCTTGGCCTCCCAAGTGCTAAGATTAATATGTTAACCAATTTGGGGAAATTCTTAGCCATTATGCTTTCAAAATCTTAAGTGTCTCAGTTTCTCATTTTAATCTTTCTTGCACTTCAATTAAACATATAAGAGACATCCATATTCTAACATCTGTATCTCATCTTTCTTATATGCTCATGTCTTAATGTCTTTCTAAGATTATTATTTTGGATAATTCATACCTATCTTCTTCATTTATTTTTTCTTGAATTATGTTTAATCTGCTACTTATTTTTTTTTTTTTCCAATTTTGGCCAGGGCTGGGTTCACATCCGCCACCCCTGGTGTGTGGGGCTGGTGCTCTACTCCTTGAGCCACAAGTGCTGCCCTAATCTGCTACTTAATTTATTCACTGAGGTTTATTTAGTCACTAAGCCTTTCTACTTCAATTACTATTATTTTTCATGTCTAGAAATTCTTTTATTCTAAAATAATTTATTTAATAAATTTAATATTTAAATTTATTTATTAAATATTACATTTTGAATTTAATATTTATTCAATGAATGTTAAATAACTTAATGTTTATTTTAATTAATAAATTTAATAATTTAATGAAGAATTAATTTTTTTTAATTTTACCTGGTCATTTTTTTATGGTCTGTTGTTTCTTTCCTCTTTTATTTCTGTCAGCATTTTAAGCATAACATTTTATATTCTACATTTGAGAATTCTAATATCTGAAGTGCTGTGGAGCATAATTGTGATGCTTTTTTTAATTTACCCCTGGCCATAGCTGTTTGTCTGCTTGTACATGTAGTATTTGGTAATTTTTGTTGCTCTAACTCTGTAGGATCAATATAGTGCCTGGATTTAGGTATATTAAAAAGAGCCTTCATGGCTTCTGCCAAGTGCTCATGATGTTATAAATCTAGGAGTAATTTAAATTAATATCTAGGCTTAGAATTTCCAATACTATGGAAGTAGTATAAATTTAAACATGAAAACCTCTTATTTTAACTTTTTCACCAGAGCTGTATCCTGAGACAAAGCATTTTCTTGTTGGCTCCCTTTGTCAGCAAATAGATTATTTTTTCCCTGGCTTTTTTTTTTTTTTTTGCTGAGGATGAGATCTTCAAAACTCCCAACTTCAGGGGACCTCAATTTTACTTCACCACTATGCCCAACCCAAAGCCTTGCCTCTTGTTCCACTGCCCAAACATTTAAACCAAATATGGTATGTTATTCCCTTTTTATGAAGTTGAAGAACAGGCAAAACTAATTTATGCAAGATAGAAATCAAAATAATGGTTTTCTTTTGAAAGTACTGACTGAAATGGACATGAGGGAGCTTTTTCCTATTTTTTTAAAATTTCTAAGTGCTATACCAACCAGAGGGAGCCTTTTTAGACTTTGAAAATATTTTAAACATTGATCTACATACTGCTTTTATAGCTATATATGTAAAAATTCATCATGTTACACACTTAAGATCTGTACACTTTACCATCTATAGATTTTATATTTTTTTAAAAAGTTATACAAACAAGATCCCATTTTCCTGTTATTAGCAGACATTCCTGATTTCTCTCACTTTTTAAAGAGATCATCCATAACATAACGCTCATTGTATTTTATCAAAATTCTCCATATGTTTGTATTAATACTGGGTTTTTATAACACCCAGGCCACAGTAATGTTGAATGTGTAAGTTGTGTGTTACTCTTCTAATTCTGATACTGTTTTTGGATACCTAAATATTGTTTAAATATTCCAGCTGGATTTTAAACAAAACTTTAGGCTTTATTTTTGCTTGGGGAGATAAGGGAAGGCACAATCATCACCACTAGAGGGGCTTTAGTGGTAGAAAAGAAGCTTTAAGGGCAATGTGGAGCATCGCCACAGGGATTATTGTGATTCCCTAGGTGAAGGTACAAACAATCCCCAAGCGGTACCTCTAAAGTAGTTTGAGAGATCTACTTTCCCTTTCCAAGTGAAGATTGCCTCATACTTTGGGGTTCATAATGGAGGATAGATGTTTGTTATTTTAAAATACCTAACTCTTTATTCCTTTCAAGTGAGGTACACATGTGTTTATGTGAGGGTTTTTATAGATTGAATCATGCCCTCTAAAAAGATTATCTTGAAGTCCTAACCCCTAGTGCTTCATAATGCAACTTTATTTGGAAATAGAATAATTGTCATATGTTCATAGTAGAATGGAATGGTGCAGCTACAAGTCAAGGAATGCCAATGATTGGCAGCTATCACCAGAAGCTAGGAAGAGGCAAGAAACGATTCTCCCCAGTCTCAGAGAGAGCATGGCCCTGCTGACATCTTGATTTTGGACTTCTAGCCTGAAGGACTTTGAAATAATAAATTTCTGTTGTCTTAAGCTACCTGGTTTGTGGTACTTTGTCACCGTAGTCCTAGGAAACTAACACAGAATTATTGGTAAAGCTGGTGAAGGAAGGTTGGATATGGTCAGACGATGACTCAAGGTTTGTCTTTGCCTTATTCCAAGACATCAGCCGTGGGTTAGGAGCTCCTTGGTCCTGAAGTTTACTCAGAAATGAAGATGAATCCATTCCAAATTCTTATATAAGTCATGGGAGGGAATTCAATTTCCAAAGATTAGTTCATATCCAACATTTCTGGGGGCCATCTGTTGTACAAAACAAGGTGTATGTATTTGGGCTTTAGCGGGCCAAAATTCTTGTCAGAATTGGGTTTTGATTTTCTTGCCCAAAGCATTTCAATTACCAATCTACCTGGCAAATAGGGAGGAGTGTGAGTCAGGACGCTCCTTAAGATAGCTTTAATAAAATAAACAAGGACAAACCAGGATATAAAGGAAAAACTATCCTTTCTGTTTTTCATTTATTTCTATTTTTCATTTCAAATTCAGGGAAAGATTTAAGGCACAAGCATTGATGTGCCTCTCAAGTCAAGGATATGCATCTATTTATAATATTTTTCAGGGATCAGGAGAATGCACATAAAGCCTTTGAAAATGTGTGTGAATAAACGTCTACATGAACATATGGCAGGGGAGTGTGATCCTGTTAAACACTTGCTGTGTTTGGCAAGAACAAAGAACTAGAATGCCTGCTCACTTAGTTCTTCCCACCCCCTCAGATGTGTGAGTCTTAGCAGGTGGGAGGATCTGTAGCTTGCTTCCTGAGGTCCGTGTAGGAAGGACAAACTATAGCCTCAGCTGCAGCTAGGGAGTGCTTTGTCTAATGCCAAGGCAAAATCAGGACACAAGTGGAGAGTGCATATTGCTGAGGGTAGAGCCTAAAAAACGTGTGGAAAGAAGATGTATAGTGTTCTTAGGCACTGATGTGTTTATAGGGCTCTGTCAGTACTGATGGGCTCTGTATCTCATTGCCTGAAACACCTCCTTGTAACTGGGAAGGCTCTTTGGTGCATCTGTTTTTTTGCTCTGGATAGTCTTCATCTTTCTGCTAGCTTATCCTTCAGATCTCAGCTTATGTATTACCTGTTCAGGGAAGATTCACCGATCTCCCTGTTATCACAGGATTTTGCACATTTATAGCAATGCACTTAATTTTACTTATAACAATTTTTTAATAACTGTTCTACTCATCAGATTGTATATGGTTCTGTTTTCCTAAAGCCTACAGGAATGCCTGACACATAGTAGGCATTTGATAAATATTGTTGACTAATTGGCAGCCCAGTATCTTCCTACTTGAAAAAATGGGGACTTATAGTTCTTTCTCCCTCCACCCCCCCAAAAAAAGGAAGAATGATGTGGTAAGGGAGACTTAATTTTTTCCCCACATTTTCAAAGAACTCCTTTACATTAAAAATGGAAGGACGAGCTTTAGAAGGAAACCCAGGAAAGAATGGTGTTTTTCAAGGTGGAGAGAGCTCCTGATAGTTCAAAAGTGACTAATAACTCAGGCCTTTTCTAACACAAAATTATCTGAGGATGAGAATTTTATCTCTAAAAATCAAATATGATCATTACCACGGCTTTTAGAATTCAGTTTCTTATTTTCTGTGGATGTGACCATAAAAAGACTTCCCTCTAGGTTTTCTATCTGCTACCTTGCTAGCAATCCACCTATTAGGAACATTTTATTTAAAAAAAAAAAACCCAATCAAACAAATTCTAGGAGAGAAGACTCAAAGTCAAACAATCCTGGACCTAAATCAGCAAGAGGTGACAACTTTATAAAAATCAAAAAGTTGGAGCTACACAGGCACATCTAACTTAAAGAATAACTGAATTGGCTTGAACCAAAATGTAAATCCACCTTTAGATGATGCCATCAATACCATGAGTTTGAAGTAACCATGAATATAGTAGTACAATTTTTAGACCAAGAAGCTCAATATATGGACCCTCTATAACATCTGCAGGGGGCAAAGACACATGAAAAAGACTTCCTGAATAACTCAGGTGCTACTCAGCATTTAGGTATTCCATGGAGTTAATAAGATAGTTTTTTAATTAACTTATTTAAAAATACACTGCCATTGCACAAAGGTCAAACAAAATGGAAGTATAAAACATAAAATACAATAGTTTCTCTTACTCACTGGCCATTTTATTTCATTCCCCCTTTGTACACATCGTTAAAGTTTGTGATGTCATTCAAATTCTTCTTGCATATTTGTGTAATCAAGTTTGTGTGAAATTTTTACGTACATGAGATTATACTTTAAAAATTTTGTATTTTGCACAGTATTTCAGAGAATGGGAAGAAAGTACTGAAACGTTATTCCACTGATGAACATTAGTTTGAAGAAATAACTATTATCTACAGTGTTACAATAAACATTCTTTTACATACGAAAACACATGGAAGAAAGGAAGATAATTAGTGAAAGTGGGCATACCACATGAAGAGGTAAGTCACAGAAGGAATTAAAATGGCCAACAAATATACAGAAAAGATGCTCATCTAGACTAGTAATCAAGGAAATGAAAATTAAACAATATTTTTATACTCTTAGATCGGCGAACATTTAAAAGATTTATATCATTAGCTGCTAGCAAGGGTTTAGGGAGAATAGAGTACTGGTACACACTATTGATAGGCATTCACAATAATACAATCTGTATGGAGGATATTGATAGTACATTTAAAATTTTTAGCTGTGCCTGTATTTTCAGGCTTATTTACTAGGGAAAAACAATTTTCTATCATATAATAGGAAGTGATTAACTATTATCAATTATGGTATATTCCTGCTAATCGCTATAGTTAGTGACAGTGAAGAAAATCTATGTTAAAATGTTTAAAAAGGAAATTGCAAAACAATATGTATAATACAGTCCCAATCAAAGAAAGTGAGAAAGTGACTTCTTTCCCAAAGAAGTCTCAAAGGATTCACACTATTTATGTTTAATTGTTGGTATGAATCCTGAGACTTATTCCCCTGAGGAATAAGAGAATTGGGAATGGGAGATTTACTTTTTTCTTTTTTCTTTTTTAGACAGAGTCTCACTTTGTTACCCCTGGTAGAGTGCCGGGGCGTCACAGCTCACAGCAACCTCAAACTCTTAGGCTTAAGCTATTCTCTTGCCTCAGCCTCACAAGTAGCTGAGACTATAGGCATCTGTCACAACACCCAGCTATTTTTAGAGGTGGGGTCTCGCTCTGGCTCAGGCTGGTCTCCAATCTGTGAGCTAAAGCAATCCACCTGTCTTGGCCTCCCAGAGTGCTAGGATTACAGGTTGAACCGCCCCGCCCAGTGGTTTCTGAGGGGTTTTATTTTTTACAATGAAACAAGTACTGCTATTTTTAAAAACAACTTTATCTAGGTATGATTGATATGAAAGAAACTGCACTTATTTAAAATGTCCCATTTGACAAATTTGACATTGTATACATCCGTGAAATAAAAACAAATTTGACATTGTATACATCCGTATACCCCAATCAAGATTATCACCCCAATTTGCTTGTCTGCCTTTGTAATCCTTCCTTCCTACCTCTTTCCCGCCCCATGATCTACTTTCTGTTACTATAGATTAGTTGGCATTTTCTACAATGTAGCAAATGGAGTCATACAGTATGTACTCCTTTTCTCTGGCTTCTTTCATTCAGCAAAATTATTCATTTTTTTTTTTTTGAGACAGAGCCTCAAGCTGTTGCCCTGGGTAGAGTGCTATGACATCGCAGCTCACAGAAACCTTCAACACCTGGGTTTAAGCGATTCTCTTGCCTCAGCCTCCCAAGTAGCTGGGACTACAGGCGCCCGCCACAACGCCCGGCTATTTTTTGGTTGTAGTTGTAATTGTTGTTTGGCGGGCCCAGGCTGGATTCAAATCCACCTGCTCTGGCGTATGTGGCTGGAGCCTTAGCTGCTGGAGCTACAGGAGCTGAGCCTCAGCATAATTATTTTAAGAGTCATCCATGTTGTTGCAGTTATTAATAGTTTGTTCTTTATTGCTCAATATTCTTCTATATGGATCTATCACCATTGCAGTTTTTTTTTTTTTTTTTTGGTCGGGGCCGTGTTTGAACCCACCACCTCCGGTATATGAGGCCGGCGCCCTACTTCTTGAGCCAGGGGAATTCCTTTGAGAATCTTATTAAGGTCACAGTTGGCGTAGGGTGCAGGATTACTCATATATGAAAAGTGCCAAGTAGGTATCACTCACTGAATTAAAAACTGCCACAGTTGGGACGGAAAGGAGAGGATTGAACTTCGCACATAATGAAAACTTATAATCGTTGGACCTCGGGAAGACGGGGAGAGAACACGACGTCTAAGTTTTAGGGACTAGGTGCCGGTGGTGCCTCTGCAGAGCAGAGGTGTAAATTTGGCAGGAGGGAGAAAAGTTCATTTCTAATTTGTGCCTGGAAAGTACCTACAGCACACAAAGACGGAGCTGTTCGGAAAGTGATTGTAAATGTTCATGTCTGGAGGGAGCTACAGATTTTGGATGCAACAACATGTAAGTGAGTGAAATATGAGGAGCAACTGTAGTCATCAAGTGTAGTCAATTAATATGTATCTCTTGCAGCACTCACTTCCACAACTCACGAAAAACTCCTAGCTCGTTGCCTTCACTACAGTATATTCGTCCCGCGAAATTGCACACATGATGTCATCCTTTCCAGATACCCCCGCCCAAATCTTAGTATGCGCATGCTCCACGCATGCGCACCATCCCCACTGCCGCCACTCCCTTCTCCGGGCGTCTGGACGCCCTCCCTCCCGGCCAGCCCCGCCCAGGCGGCTGCCCGTGACCTGCCTTGGCGCAGGGAACGGAAAGCCGGAAGGGGCAAGACGAGTTTAGTTCGTCATGGGGCTGTTTGGAAAAACCCAGGAGAAGCCTCCCAAAGAGCTGGTAAGGCTACAGCGGCGGCAAATGAGCGGGTGGATTTTTGTGGGGCATAGTAGAATTGGTAAACGACCAGACACTTTTCCTCACCGGCTGCCCGGCCCCCATTTCCGGGGCCTCCCACTCGACTGAGGGGCCGGAGGAAGAGTCCTTACGGAGTCGTCTGTAGTAGGAGAGAGCCCTTGTTACCTCGGCTGTCGACCAGGTGGCCAAGGGCTGGATGACGAGTTTCTCAACTTTGCCACCGGGCGCGGAGGCAACTACGCCGACCTGGGCTCTGGAAACCCTTTTCCCCTCCTCGCTTTGGTATGTCCCGCCCGGAACCTTTTCCCTGCGCAGGCCCCGCCTCCTCCCGCCGGTGTGTCCGCGGACCACCGAGCTAACCTTCCTTTCCCTGGAGCGTTGTTCTGGGAGGATCGGGTTTCGACATCTTGGACCTTCCGCATACCTGCTGGAAGGTCCAAGCACCTGCAGCCCTTTTTCTTTTGCCTCACAATATCGACTGAAAGTCTCTATTTTCTCTTTGTTTTGCAATACAACCTTTTATGTTGATGTCAGACACATCAGTTATAAGTAGGGGTCCAACCCAGAAGAGTACGATTGGAAGATAGCTCTGGAATGGGCTTCGAACTCCGGTTCTGCCCGTTTATTGAGATAATGTTGGGAGGCAAGCAGTTGAAGGCAGTCTGCCTAAGTTGGAGTCCTGCTACCCCGCTTCTTAGCTCTGTGAGCTTGGGAACGTTAACTTCCCTGTGCAATAGTTGTGTACGAATGATAATACTATCATTTCAGAGTAATTGAAGATTAAATCATGTAAAGTTTTTTTAAGTAGTGGTAATTACAGCTTGCTGTTCAGATGCAGACCAGCACCGTAAAATTACCCAAGCGCTTGTTAGAAATCTCGGTGCCTACCCCAGACCTCCTGAATCAGAATTTGAATTCTGACAGGACTTCTAATGATTAGTATATCACTAATGCCAGAGAAGCACTGTTGTATGACATCTAGACTTGTTCATAATAGAAAAAACCTAAAATCCTTTAATATATGATTTTACCTTCTTATCTCTGGCAGGCATATTTTAAAAACCGTCTCAAGCATTAATGTGTGTACTACTCAGTAGGCATCGGGTCAGAATTCAAAATTTGATTTAGGAGGTCTGGAGTAGGACCCCAGACTTCTAACAAGCTTCCAGGTGATATTGATGCTGTATGTCTGCAATTGAGTAGCAAGGTTATAGAATGTATACAGATTAGTGTTAACTACCATTTTAGCTAACATATTAAACCAGGCCTTGTGCTAAATACTCTATTGGGACTCTGAACTTTAAAATGTAGGTGCTGTTATTATCCTTACTTTACAGGTGTGGAACTGAGGCTTAGAGTATTTAAGCAATTTGACCAAAGTCAAATTATAGCACCAAACGTTGTAATCTGTAAGTATTCTAAGGCCTGTATTCATAATGTTATGTTGTGTATTTATGCAGACTCCCAAAGGGGGATCGTAAAGATGAAATAAGAAGCTGAAGAGCTTAACTTCTAGCAAATAAGATAAACATTTCAAGAACAAGTTTGGGTGGTGCCTGTGGCTCAGTGGGTAGGGCACTGGCCCCATATACAGAGGGTGGTGGGTGCAAACCTCTCCCTGGCCAAACTGCAACAAAAAAATAGCCAGGCATTGTGGCTGGCGCCTGTAGTCCCAGCTACTCAGGAGGCTGAGGCAAAAGAATCGCCTAAGCCCAGGAGTTGGAGGTTGCTGAGAGCTGTGTGACACACCACAAGCACTCTACCAAGGATGATGGAGTGAGACTCTGTCTCTGAGGCTGAGGCAAGAGAATCGCCTAAGCCCAGAAGTTGGAGGTTGCTATGAGCTGTGTGACATGCCTTGAGCACTCTACCAAGGACGATAAAGTGAGACTCTGTCTGTACAAAAACAAAACAGAACAAGTTTGGATTGGCTACCATATATATGTTATAAGAGTTCAGAGATTAGAGTGAGCACCTCCAGGCCAGAATGATCAGCAATGAATTAACCCTTCACTGTCATGTTTTCCACACTCTTTCCAACTAGGGGTAGGTTCTTGACTATTAGTACAGCAGTTCTCAAACTGTGGGTTGCAACCCCTTTGTAACAATGAAAATACATCCTGCAAATCAGATATTTACATTGCAATTCATAACAGTAGCAAAATTATATTATGAAGTAGCAACAAAAATTTTATGGTTGGGGGTCACCACAACATGAGGAACTATATTAAAGGGTCACGGCATTAGGAAGGTTGAGAACCACAGATTTAGTAGGATTTTTAGTGTTAGATGATCCACTTTATCTGGTGCCGGAGATACTCTGCTAAGATTTTCTTCCAAGTTCTCTTCAGTTCTTCAAAGTACCCTTTTAGTTCTGAGTTTATGTTTTAGTTTGTCAAAGGATTATTTACTTTAGTTTTGGCTTTTACTAACTGCTAGGATCTCTTTCACACCTTGTGACTTAGAAACCAAGAGTTTTGTCACTTGATACAGTTATTTAGCATGAGTCTGTAATTCAAGAAAATGCCAATAAAATAGGGATGGTGTATTAGGGTTCTCCAGAAAAACAGAACCATCAGGATGGATAGATAGATGAGAGGGAATTAAATATGGAAATTAACTCATGATTATGGGGGCTAAGTCCCATGACAAGTTGGAGAACAAGGGAAGTTGGTGGCTCGTTCTGAGGCTGAAGGCCTCAGAATCTGGCAGGGTCACAGACAATGGAAGTTTGAGAGTTCAGAGGCTGGATAACTTGGAGTTCTGATATCCAAGGACAGAAAAAGGGTGTTTCAGCTTCAAAAGAGAGAAAACAGGAATTCACTTTTCCTCTGCCTTTTGTTTTATCCAGGCCCTCAATCAATTGGATGGTGCCCACCCACACTGAGTGAGAGTATATCTTTCTTAGTCCACTGATACAAGTGCTAGTCTTTTCCAGAAACACCCTCATAGATACACCCGAAAATAGTGCTTTAGAGCTATGTGGGTATCCATCAAGTCACTTGAGGTGACAGCTAAAATTAACCATAACAGATGGAAAATTCTTTTTTCTCTGTAGAGCTGCTGAAGCACACACAGATAAAGTTTGAGAACCATATATGAACAAGAAGATAAGTAATATTAGTTTGGTTTTCCTTAAGAAATAAAATACTCAACTTCATAATAGAAACTAAAACACCTTTTAAAAAATTGATAATGTTGACAGAAAGGGGTTAGAGAAAGAGGGAATTGACTAAATGCTCTAGTCCCAGCTGGGTCACTCTTGAGTTAGGATAAATTTACAGTATGCCTTCTGCTGGGGGCTGGGAAGATGTAGGTATGTGGGCCCAGGTTCTGACAGAGGATGAGGAGGGGCCAGGTGCAGTTATGCTATACCATTGTGCTTGTCACATATGGTACCATTTAGGCCATGATGACAGATCAGATCCAGCAAGTAAGATACATTATGGTGGTGGTCCAAGTACTCTGATAAAGTATACGGCATAGAGTAGGTGCTAAGTAAATGTTTGTCGAATGATGAGTGAGTATCAGAATAAGGTTAGGAAGGTTTAAGGTCAAGGAGTCCCAAGAAGAGCAATGTTCCAAGGAATTTTCCAGGAAAACATTAGATTAGCTATGTAAGAAGCCCCTTTAGTAGTGTTTTTCAACCTTTTATCTCATAGCACTCTTGAACCTATAGTTAAAATTACATGGCACACTTAAATTATGTTGATGAAAAGTAGAAAAAAGAATGTACTGTGCTCTGAACTTTCAGAAATTATTTAATTAATGGTCTTTAAAAATTTTTGTGACATTCCAGTGTGCCATGGCACGCTGGTTGACAATCACTGCTAAACTAAAGTCTAGATTATCCCTAGACTAAAGTCTTTATTTACCCCTACACATCTCAGACATTTTGGTGGAGAAATCTTAGTGGTAAAACCTGTTTTGTATTAAAGGGTTCAGGTAAAAACAACACCGGACCTGCTGAGGATGAGGGTGCCTTATAATCCATTTAGAAACCTGTGACATTCTTGGAATGGGAATTGGGGCCACGAGATTCTGCTGGAAAGAGATTTCTTCTTTTGGACTTGCTGTTGTGCTGTCCTTCTGGAAAATTGTGTTGTCTTACTTATGGACTTCACTGATTGAGCCTTTGGGTAGAGTGCCACCTTCTGTGGCATCAGAATTCTTAATTCATATGACTAACTTATGTCCTTATAGTGGGTCATGACCTGTAGGATACTATCAGAAAAGGGAAGAAAATGAGACAGAGGGATAGAGAGAAAGATGAAGCTTTATTCACTTAGTTCATGCAGCAAAGATTGCAATATTTTGGTGTGTGTTGGTTTGAAGCCAGGTTTATAAAAATAAGAGAATGATGACTTAAAAAATATAGTTTACTGGGGCGACTGACATGTCAGCAAATATTTATATTTTAGGGCATCAGTATAAATAAATACCAAGTCTATGATGTCACAGTGGAGGGAGTGATTAACTCGTCAGGTTGGGGAAGGGGGACTGGTCAGGGAGGGTTTCTGGGTCTTGTCACAAGAAGTCACAAGAGCCAGGTAGGCGTTTCTACCATAGTGAACTGCATGTGCAAGGCTAGAAGTGTGGAACATAGGTTGGAGGAACCATGAGAAAGTTCAGAATTGTTGGAGGATGAAATGCTGTTCTAAGTGGGGTGTAGGAGTAGTGATGGCAGTGGTAAGATGTAACATTGGAAAGGTAGATAGGAGGGTAGATTAGCAAAGGTCTGGGTGTCATGCCTACTAAAGATGAGAGCATTCAGAACAGTGGTTTAGGGCAAGATTGGTAAGAAGAGATTTAGGTTGGGAGGCCAGTTAGTGGTGTTTAGTGAGAGATAATGGAGGTCTTGACTAACAGTGGGAATGGAGAGGATAAAACGAGCTTAGAAATGTTCAGGCTATATAGTCAGAATGTGATGTCTACTACATGTGGAATAAGAGTGCAAAGATGATTCTTGGGTTTTGGTTTAGTCCTACCTGCTAATCAAACCTGTCCATTCATTCCTCTGAATGGCGGAGCCATGAACTAAAATGGAGAGAATTCAAGAAAACAGCAGGTTTGATGAGAATGGTGATGATGGAGGAAAAGAGCTAAAAAGCTCGGTTTTGGAACAAATTAAAGAGATCAGAGAAGATAGACACAGGGCTAACCTGGGAAAATATTTTCCTCTTCTACTTTGTGTTTTCAGCAAAATTGTAAGCTTCCTGAAAGCAAGAAATATGCTTTTATTTATGCTCTGTCACTTACCGTGTAAGCATAACATTGAATTCCAATAAAAGTAAGATGCCCATTAAGTACTTTGATGGAGAGAAATAGAGATGGTGAGAGAAAGCACTTGGACATTTGATAATACAGCATAATTGAGCTGACATGATATCAGACAACTAAGTTCATGAACTCATCACAAAAGTGTTATTTACCTCATTGCTGAATATCACTATGGTCATCTTCAAGGTACTCCTCTTGGGAAGCTATGCACTGAGGCCAATGTTTAGTCCACTCTTCAGAGCAATTATGGAACTCGTTGGTGATCTGACGGTTAAGTTTGTGAACTCATTCTAGAAAAAGTACTTTGAAGGATGGTTTAGGAATGGGCATTGGTGCATAACTTTCCATGGGGTGTACTTCAAAGGTGACCACAATGATATTCAGCAGTGAGGTATGTAGTACTTTTTCTAGGATGAGTTTACCAATGTAATTGTCTCATCTCATAACAAGAACAGGAAATAAGTAACCTGCAGTAGTAACTGCAAACAGTTTACTATTCACAATCATGACATGGAAGTGCTCCTTTCCAAAATTAAGCACATCTTTATTCCTTATAAAGAGTTATCTACCTTATTTTAAATTTTTTCTTGTTTTCAGTTGTTTTAGGTTGAAGTTTTTTATTATTATTTTTTTTTTATTGAGACACAGTCTGATTTTGTGGCCCTCAGTAGAGTGCTATGGCATCATAGCTCATAGCAACCTCCAACTCTTAGGCTCAAGCGATTATCTTGCCTCAGCCTCCCAAGTAGCTGGGACTACAGGTATCTGTCTTAATGCCTGGCTTTTTTTTTTTTTTTTTTGTAGAGATGGGGGTTCTCGCTCTGGCTCAGGCTGGTCTCGAACTCCTGAGCTCAGGGCAAGCCACCAGCCTTGGCCTCCCAGAGTGCTAGGATTATAGGCGCGAGCCACCATACCCAGCCTACCTTATTATTATTTTTTCAAAATGAATCACTTTATTTTTCTTACAAGGCAGCCACATATTGAGCAAGTGATAGTCACATGATTTTTTCAGTAAGCACCAAGGCATCCATGAGTGTTGCTGGAGCTCATAGCCAAAGGTGTCATCCTCATGTTTCAGATATTAAAACTTTCCCCACAGCCACAAGTTCCTTTGATGTTTATTAAACACAAACTCACTGGATAATTTGTCTTCCACATAGTCCATTTCTGTTCCTAGAAGTGTTAGCTGTGCTTTCTTTTCAGTGAATACTTTGACTCTGTCAGAATCTCCTTTCGTTTTTGTATATTCTAGAGTGTGAGAAAGGCCATTACACCCTTTAGTTTGGACACCGACTTTCATGCGTACGTGTTCAGGCTTATCTTTAAGAAGTTGTTTTATCTTGTTCACTGCGGAAGGTGTCAGGGTGAGGGCCACCCAGGGTGGCCTGCAGCTTCTGCTTGCTCACAGCCTGGACAGTGGCCCAGACTAAGGAAGCTGACATCTTCACCACCCTGGTGCCCCAGTGCCTTGGGTGGAGTTCAGCAACCTCAACCTCTCCCAGCCTACCTTATTTTTAGATGTCAAGTCAGTAACCTAAAACTGAGTACATCTATTAAGATTTGGAAACACTTAGAAAAAACAGAAACTCAAGACTCTTGTCAAAGTCTTCATTTTTATTTTTTATCTTTTTATAGACATTTTTCTTGGCCAACTATTTAACCTAAACAATGGAAATAATATAAAATATCTTGTTTACAACAGAAATATATTTTCTGCAGTTATGGAGACTGGGAAGTCCAAGATCAAGGCACTGGAAGATTTGGTGTCTAGTGAAGGCCTCACGTTTTATAGACGGCCCCTTCTTGCTGTGCTCTCAGGTGGTAAGGAGGGTAAAAAAGCTCTTGTGGGCCTATTTGTAAGGGCATTATTCCCATTGGCCCTACCTCATAATACCATCACCTTGAGGGTTAAGGTTTAAACATAAGAATTTTGGGTGGTGTACAAACATTCATAGTATAGCAAATAGTATAATGAAAACCCAACATCATCTAAATTTAGATGTTAAAAGCCTTTGGCTATTATTTGATAAACATTTTTTGATTTAATCATTTTGAAGATTATTACAGATTTCACATTTCAGATTGGTCTCTAGAAAATATAGAAATTCTATACAAATGAACAAAATTTTCTTAGTGTAAGTATCTAGTCCGTATTTAAATTACCCCCATATGTTTCCAATATATTTTTTCTTTCTTTCTTTTTTTTTTTTTTTTTTTTTTGAGACAGAGTCTTGCTCTGTCACCCAGCCTAGAATGCAGTGGCACGATCATAGCTGAACAAGAAGACATACAACCCAATTAAAAAATGAACAGAAGACATAAGTAGACAGTTCTCTGAAGGAGACAAATAGCCAACAAGCACATGAAAAGATGTCTAACTTCTTTAGGCATTGAGAAAATGCAAATCAAAACCACAGTGAGATACTGCTTCACACCTAGCAAATCAGCTATCACAAATAACTGGAAAATAACAGGTATTGGTAAGATGTGGAGAAATAGGAATGTTTTATATTGCCTGTGGCAATGTAAAATGGTGACCACTGTGAAAAGACATGAAATTATACTTTAAGGCATACAAAGTCTGACAAATTCATGAACTCATCCTAGAAAAAGTGCTATGTTCCTCATTCCTGAATATCCCTACGGTCATCTTAAGAGTCCTCCTCTTGGGCATCTGGTGACTGTAGTGATACTTAGCAATGAGGTAGGTAGCACATTTTCAGTTCTCAGACTTAATTGTCAGACTTCATACAATGACAACTCTGATGGCCATTCCAGAAAAAGAGTTCTAAGTTTGCTTTGAAGAGTGGACTAGGTTCTAGCATCAGTACATAACTTCCTAAGGGGAGTGCTTCTAAGGTGACTGTTAAGTGCCACAACATGGATGACCTTGAAAACATCCCATTTAATGTAGAAACCAGAAACAAAAGGTCACACATTATATGCTTCCTTTTAGATGAAATATTCAGAATAAGCAGTTCCATTGAGATAGTAATTTAATGTTTGGGGGGATTTCGGGGTGGTAGAAAGATTTAAAGGGTATATAGTGTGTTCTTCTGAGTTCAAAATCTTTTGAGCCTGTAGAGTTAGTGATTGTATAACGTTGTAAATGTGCTAAATGCCACTGAATTATATACTTTGAAATGGTTAATTGTATTATATAATTTCACTTGCAAAAAATGTACATAAACCTAACATTACATTTTTTGAAATTGTCCATTTTACTTGGTAGTTTTTTTTGGTTTTTTTTTTTTTTTAGAGACAGAGTTTCACTTTATCACCCTCAGTAGAGTTCGTGGCATCACAGCTCACAGCAACCTCCAGCTCCTGGGCTTAAGCTATTCTCTTGCCTCAGCCTCCCAAGTAGCTGGGACTACAGGCGCCCCCCAGAACACCTGGCTATTTTTTTGTTGCAGTTTGGCAGGGGCTGGGTTTGAAACTGCCACCCTTGGAATGTGGAGCCAGTGCCCTACCCACTACTAGTTAGTTCTTAAAAGAAAAAAAAAAGAAATTAAAGCAATTGTATAACCATACAATTTAAGTGCTTAAATATTTCTTCTGAGTACAGTTTGTCAATTTAAATAAACAAAAAGCAGAGAGGCTCTCTAAAAGAAAATGTTTATTTGAGAATAGAGCATTAAAATGGGGATAGTAAACTGTGTGTGTATTCATGGAGGTAAATGAAGGTAAAGGTTTTTAAAGAAAAAAAAGGATTACAGAATTGTTTTGAAATGATTATCCTTGGCTACAAAGACCAATAACAAGGGTGATGACAGTCTGAGGTTGGACAGGCAGTTGCTGGACAGATGTCCTTGTGAAAGTATTTTTTAAAGTTGTGGTGGCCTTTGTGTAAGGTTGTGGGTTTTGCGGTCTTTTGCAATAATTTTTGTTAAGGCATGCAATTGTGAAGAACCCTCACTTCTTAGTCTTTTCCAGCTGTGTTAGGGTTTTTTAAACAATAGTCCATTTTGATTCTAACAGTTTCCATAAATTATTACTATTATTGTTGCATAAAAAATTTTTACAGATTTTATTAAATAATTATTAAACTTTAAAAGTGAAATTTATTAAAAATGTAGACTTTTTATGGCATTTAGTTTGTGTCTATGGATGAATACTATACGAATGAATGCTAAAAGGATTCACCATCAATTCTATTCCTATTTTATGATTTATTAGGCTCAAGTGTTAAGAATCCCTGTTAATACAATAAACAAATGATAATAGAGTTTTGTTATGGCATTGTCCCTCCTTCTGAGTCACTTGCCAAAAAGTACACAGTGATTTAGTATAAAATTGACTTTTAATAATTAATCAGCTGGTCAGGTTTTACTTCAAATTTTTTTTTTTTTTTTGAAAAGTGAAGCATTAGGGTGGCGCCTGTGGCTAAAGGGTAGTGCATCAGCCCCGTATGCCTGAGGTGGCAGGTTCAAACCCAGCCCCGGCCAAAAAAAAAAAAAAAGAAGAAGAGTCATTTACTGCATTCTCAACACCTACACTAGTATATATATTTCCAGTCAGCATTATGTTAAGAGCTTCAGAGGTTTTTGCCTGTCAGGGAATTGTACTGTGATAATAAGAGACATGGGTAGGGGAACATTCTCCTTTTGTAAAATGGAAATGTGTTATTGTTAAAGGGAAGAAAGAAAAGATGCATTCTTACGACACAAGTAAGCAGTTTTTAAGCTGATTACATGTCAAAGATGAACGTCTTCTGATGCCCTTAAAACTATCTGTGCCTATGCATCTCTTGAAAAATCTTCTGGGGTTTTGAAGATTTCAAAAATCTTCTTGATAAATTCTGTGGATACCCACAGAACGCCATACTCCTGAGGTTTTATATAAAGTACTTCTTACTGCCTGCCTGCCTTCACATAAGATTCTTTGAATAGCTTAGAACTTCTATGTACTGTGAATAAAAAGAGATGAAAAATTTTAAAAGTAGAATTTAGCTTTAAAGTTATACCTTTGAAAATGGCTTTATTTTTGCTCTGGAATAAATGGCTTTATTTTTGTAGCATTATTACAAAATTCTTTTAAAGTGATTGAATTGGGAATGTTGGCTTCTCTTGTAATTCTTTTTCTAAAATCTTTCCCAGGTCAATGAATGGTCACTGAAGATAAGAAAGGAAATGAGAGTTGTTGACAGGCAAATAAGAGGTAAATTATCATTTTATGTCTCCTCTTCTCCACTCTCTTGGTATGTTTTGCTTCAGTTCATAAAAATAAACTACATTTACATATTGTAAGACATAGTTTATTCCTATATTATTTACAACTGTACTGATGTTGCTTTTTAATTCTACAAGTATTTAGAAAGAGATAATTAAAAGAAACTTTAAGAGCAAAAGAAACCTCTTGCTACTTATAAATAGCAATTATAAAGAAATGTCTTTTTGGGGTTTTTTTGTTGTTCTTGTTTGGGTTTTTTGGCAGTTTTTGGCCAGGGCTGGGTTTGAACCCTCCACCTCCAATATATGGGGCTGTCGCCCTACCCAAAAGAGCCACAGGCACCACCCTAAAGAAATGTCTTTTATGGAACTGAAATGAAATAAATTGCATATTCGTAAGAATGCAATTCCATTATTACTACACTGTTTATCTTAGCATGACTGTACGTTGAGAAAAATGTATTTCTAAATAAAATTAGGCTTTTTTGAGTCCCACTTAAAATTAAGGTGATTTGCAAAGAGGTGGTAATGTTTAAAACTTTCACAATTTTTAAGACTTCTGTGATTGGAGAAGAATTAATACCATAAATATATCTCTTTTTTTTTTTTTTTTTTTTTTTTTTTTTTTTGAGACGGAGCCTCAAGCTATCCCCCTGGGTAGAGTACCATGGCATCACAGCTCATAGCAACCTCCAACTCCTGGGCTCAAGTGAGTCTCCTGCCTCCGCCTCCCAAGTAGCTGGGAC
>CAUYQV010067913.1:0-16233 GCA_963574575.1 Galagoides demidoff | reverse complement strand
GAGAAAGCAGGATGTTAGGGGCTCTCGGGCCGGGCTCCGCGGCGCGGGTACCCCGCCGCCGCCGCCCCTCTCGGCAGCCCGCCGCCACTCCTCCGGCCCTTCCCTTCCCCGGCACTGCCCCGGCCCCTTCCATCCGCCCATCGCGAGACTCCATTTCTAAAAAATATAGCCAGGCATTGTGGCAGGCGCCTGTAGTCTTGGAAGGCTGAGGCAAAGAGAATCACTTGAGTCCAAGAGTTTGAGATTGCTATGAGCTATGACACCAGGGCACTCAACCCCAGGGCGACTGAGTGAGACTCTGTCTCAAAAACAAACAAACAAACCAGTTGCTGCAATTTCCTAATTCTTTTTTCTTTTTGTCTTTGAGATTTCTTGTCATAGCATACGTTCAGGTGTCTTGCTTGAATAATCTTAGAGTCTGTGCTAAGAATTCTGTCTAACTGGCTGTTTCTAGGACTGCGGTGGAGTGAATTCACTTCCCATTCCACCGCAGATACAGGGCAAACGAGGCAGTGCCAGATCATGTGACAATCTCGTCCTCAGGAGAGCAAAAGTGTGTTTCTGCAACACTTTGCTGAATTCACTCTGAGGCAGCGGCACTGTCTTGGTGCCTACATCTGGTTTTACAGTTTTCCTTCTAACAATCTTGTCTCATTGATTTGACCTGTACTTGAGGGAACCACTCAGATGTGAAATCATCACAGTGGAGATTTTTGAGAAAGAGGATGACAAGGTAAAGGATTTTGGACCTTGGCATAACCACTATTGGTAGAAACTTTACTTTTGCTTATGTGTGGAATATTATTTAATTTTTTTTTTTTTTGATATATTGGAAACACTGCGTTTTGATCTCATGGGGGTAAGTGGTATTCTGTTTTTTTTGAGAACAAAGATTTAGTGAGCTTTGGAGAAAATGGAGAAAACATTCTTGAAAACAGACTCTTTTGACAGTGGAGGGAATGCTTCCATTTCCCGTCAATACGCTATTGTTAAATGAAATTGAAGAGGCTGCGGAAACTGGTAAGAGAGGGCACGTCGTCTGCTCTGCACCCTGGGAGAAGTAATCAATAACGTTTCAATGCACATGAAATCTTCTGGAAAATTGTCTCTAAGGACTCCTTTGATTCAGAAATTGATTTTGCAAAAAGACTGCCATGCAACATAGTCCTGAATTTACACACCTGACTGCATTTAATATTTATTTTAAAAATGTGAGTTATCAAAAAGCAGATTGGTATCAGGAATTTTGTTTTATTTTATGTTATATATTTTTTGAGACCGAGTCTTACTCCGTCACCCATGGGTAGAGTGCTGTGGCTTTGTAGCTCACAGCAACCTCAGACTCCTAGGCTCAAGTAATCCTCGTGCTTCAGCCTCCCAAATAGCTGGGACGACAGGCACCTGCCACAACGCCTGGCCAGTTTTTTTTCTATTTTCAGTAATGAGGGACTCTCACTCTTACTCAGGCTGATCTTGAACTCCTGAGCTCAGGCAATTCACCAGCTTCAGCTTCCCACAGTGCTAGGATTACAGGCATGAACCACCCCACCAGGCCAGTATAAGAAACTTTTATAAAGGCAGCAAGTTTCAGGGACTTCCTGAGGTCACTCTCCATTCATCCCTATGTCTCGTACTATTAATATATGCAGCTCACATTACAGCTTCAGTCCTGGGCAGTGACTGAAGTTCACAAAATGGCCTTGAGTTCTGAAGGGCAGTGGATGCTGCTTACATAAGCATAGAGGTGTTTAAAATATCTTCTTAAAAATGGCTGTACTATTCAGCCATGAAGAAGGATGACTTAATGCCTTTTGGAGTAATCTGGTTGGAACTGGAGACTATTATCCTAAGTGAAGTATCTTAAGAATGGAAAAACAGACACCACATGTACTCACTGTTAAACTGAAAGTAACCAACAAGCACCCATGAGCACAGAGGGAGGTAAAACTCAGTGGAAATCAAACATGGGGGAGGAGGCAGGAGGGGATGGGTGCAAACCTACCTAATGAGTACGATGAATACTATCTGCGTGATGGGAACACTTATAATGCCGACTTAACCATTATAAAAGGCTCATATAACCCAAAACGTTTGTAAACCCATAATACTTCAAAACAAAAAAGTGGCTTTGTATTGTACATTTATATTCCATATACAATACCAAGGGCTTGATGTAGACGATTTCATAGCAGCTGTGTGAAGTTGGAAATATTGCCACTATTTTATTGTTAAGGAAACAGAGGCTCAGAGAAATTATGTCACAAAGCCCTATCTGTCTGAATCCAACATCTGTTTATTTAACTACCGTGCTATTTGTTTCCTTAAGTGTTGCCAGTTAAAGAGTTTCATTTTAGATATTTGGAGATTTCAGTTGTGTGGAATAGCTCCTTTCAGTGCCTGAAGAACCCAAGCTAAGTGAGGCATTAATTAATTTTACTCGGCAGCAAATAATAGGAGTGCATTTTGGAATTTTTCAGCTCATGCCTTATCTGGTAATGGACATTCTGCGAGATTATCCGGGACTTCCTGGACTTTTTGTGGCCTGTGCGTATAGTGGAACATTAAGGTATGGATTGTGACTCAAATAACACATGGTTTTCCTTTGGGGGAATCTTTCTTTTATTATGAGATACTTTGGGGGATAAAGTGGAATTCTGGGCATGGGCAGAAGTGGCCCAAAGTAGGCAGTCTGCTCATGGTGACCTCTGCCAGTCTGACTCTTATCTCTGTGACTAGAATCCTGGTGTCATCATGCTCCACTTTTAACTTCTGTCTTATACACCATTGTATATTCTACAACGTCACAGTTACGATGATCAGTTGATCGTGGCTTTCACTGTTTATCAAAAGTGGGTGTCAACAGCCTTGGTTTAAAACATGCCTGCGGCTAAAACACGGTCAACTGGAACATCAGAATTAAATATTCCATTTACATCTTGACTAGTACACGCTGCCCAAGGATTCTTGTGTTTTGTGATTGAACTTATTCACGGCAATCTCTTCTTGGCTTTGCACCAGAGAATTATTATCAACATGTGCAGAAAATATTAGGAAGTATTCAGGAAACTAACATTGTTGATATTTACGATACGTGTTGCGGGGGTCTTTCAACACTCCTACACACACACAAAGATGGATTAAAGTTGTTGTATGTAGTAACACTGAGTAATCTATGTAGATTCTTTTCATAGATGCTGAGGATTAAATGCCAAAGGGAGGCAACATTAATATATCCTTTCTCTTTTATTGAAATCAATCCAGTGGATGTTGCCTGAATCATTCTAGAATGATAACAGATTCCAGAAGGAGAGGCTGTGATCGTTAAAAATAACATTGTAGAAATCTGGTTATATTTTAGAAGTGACAATTTGTTTCCTCCGTTTCTCACCCTGCAGTCTTGTTAAAGGTAACATAGTATACATCAAAGGTTGTCATTTCCCTTACAGCACAGTGTCCTCCAGTATTAATGCCTTAGCAGCGGTAACAGTGGAAGACGTGATAAAACTACGCTTCCGATCACTCTCAGAAAGGTCTCTGTCTTGGATTTCCCAAGGAATGAGTAAGTTTCTGTTTCGACCATTCCACTTTAACTCAGAGAGGTGATGTTTCTCTGAGACACCACCAATTGTTTTCCACTGAAGACACAGAATAAGAACGTCTGAGTACGAATACAAACCCTCCGATTGTGCTTTGACTTCCTGTGGACACAGTCATATTATCATATTATCAGTGTCAAATTTGGGAGACACTTCAAACCATGACTTGCCAGTGGATCATAGGATAAGTTCCAGGTGGTCCCATTTGACTGCTCTTCTTTCTTAGTCTTTGTATCCCAAATTTATGTTAAAATTCCTAGCCACAAACAAAAAATTCAACTTTTTTCTTTCTAAACTTGAGGCCACGGCTCTGAGAATATGCTTAGTTTGGAACCAAGAGCCACACTTGTTCTGTACGTCAGTTTCAGGCACAAGGTCTGTATATGTGAATTGAAGATAAAAGAAGGAGTGTGATCTTTGGCTCACCTTGATTGTCATGTACCTGTCGTGGTGATCATCTATAAATCTGTGCCAGAAATTCTCAACTGCTAGTCTTAGAACCTTACTAACTAGGGGTTAAATACCAGCTTGAATGGAAAGGCTTAAAGATCTCAGATGTCTCAAGCGTAATATCCAGCTCAAAGAAATCTTGCCTCTATACTTCCTTCTTCGTTTGGAATGAATAACTGACAAATTTGTTTTTTAAAACAGAATTTTCAGCCTCAACACAATAACACTAATGGACTGTCAAAGAAATTGTAAATGATTCTCTGTTTTGAGCCATAATTTTATAGCATATATAATTGCCAGGATTGTAGCCCGGAATATGTACTATATTTTGCTGTGTAAAGTGTGCTCTCGTGTATAACGGGCACCAACATTTTTTGCCCAAACTTTCAGGAAACACCCTTTGAGAAAGTGGCCAACTCTTGGGCAGGAGAGACACACCTGGGGAGGATGAACTTTCCCTGGGTAAACGTGCAGGTCACGCTGCCCTCTGGCTGCTGCTGCTCACTCTGTGAATGCTGCCCCTTCCCTACCCACCATGTGGGAGGCTGTAGCCCAGATGCCCATGTGCGTGGCCAGTGGATGGGAGTTTCTGAGGCCCCTTGCCCCGTAGGCAGTCAGGTCGATGCTTGGGATCCCTGCAGGGCTTCTTCTCCCCTACACACAACTGGGCCTTGGACCTCAGCTCTCACCCCACGTAGCTGCAGCCCACCTAGCCAGCTCCGCCACTGCCCCCTCCCCGATTGCAGTGCTCAGCAGAGGCCACTCCAGCCTGCTCCTAGTGGATTCTGGATCCTCCCAGACTGGGGTCCTGTGCGCCTGGCAGGTCCAGGTCGGGGGGGCTGTGGTGGCCCCCAGAGACCCACTGGGCTTCCCCGTTCCCTAACCAATACCACCCACGTATAATAACACATCCTTATTTTACCCTCAAAAATTTGGGCAAAATGTGTGCTTTACGCACAGCAACATATAGCAATTTATGTTTTTAGATGTTCCCTAAATTTAAATAACAGTCCATTATTTCATTATGTACCAAATTTTAATCCTGGGGTGTAATTTCAGAATGATACAATGCTTCCTAAAGAGTACTGAGACTGGTTCATTATGGAATTTTTGAAATTGTGTGGTTTTTGAAGCCAGCTGGGCTCAATCTTGCTTCATCAATTTACTACCTGTTAGCCTTGAGGAAATCCAGGGATCCCTATGAGCCTCCATTTCTTCATATGGAAAACGGGCACAAAAATACTTGCAGAGTTACTAGGAGGACTTGAGATAATGTGCATAAAAAAATTCCATGCCTGGTGCTTGTGGAATCATGTTGATGAGTGACAGTTCAACTCAGGGAATACAGATGAGATTTTCATTTGTTTTGAAGGGTACTGTGATGGCATATTCTTGAGGTATAAGGCAGGTGATTTGAATATATTTCCAATAACTCTGAATACCAAAACTCATAATGGGGACTGACCATGGTTTATCAAATGGGTAAGAATCAAGCTAAATAAGTTGGAAATACTATTTACATTAGGATTGAAAGGCATAAAAAGCATTGCAACAAGAGCTCTTAAAAAAAAAATCATTCTTAGATTTTTTCTTCAGGTGCAATGAGATTATCTACCCAATATAGTTAACAAAGGTAGGAACGCTAGTATAAGTCAGATAGAAATAACGTAGTGTAAGGAATGTTGTATTTTATAAGCAGATTTCCCATTCTTTTTTTCCGGCATTTGGAATTCTAAATGTGGGAAATTATTATACCTTGACTGATTTCAGGTGACTTTTGCTAAAGGGAACTCTAAAATTAAAGGGTATTTTTGCTAAACATTTCCTTTAATTTTAAAAGCAATGCATGTTCCTGGAGAAAATGTGGAAAATACGGAAAATCAAAAGAGGAAGGAAAAAAATATCATAATCTGACCACCCATGGTGGCTTGAGAATTTCTTTTTTTTTTTTTTTTTTTTTTTTAGAAAGAGTCTCCCTATGTTGCCCGCAGTAGAGTGCTGTAGTGTCACAGCTCACAGCAACCTCAAACTCTTAGGCTTACGCGATTCTCTGCTTCAGCCTCCCAAGTAGCTGGGACTATAGGTGCCCGCCACAATGCCCGGCTATTTTTCGGTTGCAATTGTCACGGTTGTTTAGCTGGCCCAGGCCAGGTTCGAACCTGCCACGCCCTAGCCACTGAGCTACAGGCACTGCCCATCTTGAGAATTTCTGTAGAGAAGTTCAGGAGACACCACGGCAGAAGGGGGAATGTGAAGGACACTCCTGAAGTTGCTTTTCTGTGCTAGTTTAATAGGAGAGGCTTGGCAGTGTTTATGGAGAGATGAGGGGCTGGAGGTAAACGCCCCTTCGTATGGATTGCCACTTCCCGGAGAAAGGAAGGCTTAAAGTCAGAAGACTCTAATTTCTAACTTGTATTACTTACCTCTTCTGCCTTGTTGAATAGAACAGAGCTGAAATGCGTGCCATTTTTGGCAGGTTGAAAAAAGAAACCTGAGTTTTCCTTTATATCCAAGCGCTATGGAGGATTAGATTAATTACACACTATAGTACTTAGTTTTGAAATCCCTACAGGTCGTTGTAGGGATTCTTATATAACCTACTCTTGTAACTAATCCTGGGACACAATGTCTGTCACTGCCCCCTGCTGATCCTGTAGGACCAGGGCCCTTTCCTCTTTTTGCTGGTTCTGATGTATGTGGCCATTCTTCACCAAAGTCATAGTAATTCACTTTGAATCAAAGGTGCAGTGGCTTATTCTATAGAGACTTCTAAATCTCTGGTCTAGATCTCACACTGGCTTGTGCGTCTCCCATCTAGGCGTGTTGTTTGGAGTCCTGTGTATCGGAATGGCCGCGCTGGCATCGGTGATGGGAGCTTTGTTACAGGTAAGAGCTGACTCCTGGAGGTTTAAATCATGATCACTCCATTTGTTTGTTTTTCTTACTGTTGATGTGACCCTCCTTCCAAACTTCTCTCAATAGATATATGTACATAGACATAAAGAGGCAGGGATGACTCTACTCTATACAGTTTTTAAAATTAAACTTTCTGTTTAGAGATCATTGTAGCTTTACATGCAACAGGAAGAAATACTACAGAGAGATCCTTTTTATCTTTTACTCAGTTTTCTCCAATGGCAACATCTTGAGAAAACATCTTGCAATAATGATAACATCTTGATGGCATACTGTCACAACCTGGATATTGTCATTGATACAGGCCAGATGCAGATCATCTCCATTGCCACAAGGAGATCTTCTTCCGCCCTTTGTAGCCCCACCCACCTTCCTCCTGCCCCCTACTCCCTCCTTAAACCCTGGCAACCTCTGCTCTCCAGTTCCCCAGTTTCCTCAAGTCAAGAAGGTCACAAAAATAGACTCATGTAGCGTGTCACCTTCTCAGGTGACAGTATAATTCTCTGGAGGTTCACCCAGGTTGCCTCATGTATCAGTAGTTCCTTTTCATTATTTGATAGTATTCTCTGGTAGGGACGCACACAGTCTGGTAACCACGTACCTGATGAAGGACATTTAGATTGTTTCCAGTTGGGAACTATTAATAATAAAGCTGCTACAAACAATTGTGTGCAGGTTTTTGTGAAGTCTCCATTTCTCTGGGATAAATGCCCAGGAGTGCAGTTGTCAGCTGGTAGCTAAATGTTTCCTTTTTTTTTTAATTGCCCGTCTCTTTTCCAGAGTTTACTGTATCAATTTTATATCACTAGCATGCATCCATGGTCCAACTTCTCATTCTTTTTGGCCTTTTTGTGATATCAGCATTTTTTATATTAGCCATTCTGACAGGAGTATAGTAATATCTCATTATGGGTTTTGTTCGCATTTCCCCAACGGCTAATAAGGTTGAACTTTTTTTTTTTTCCAGGTATTTGTCATTGGTGTATTTTTCCCCATAAAATGTCTATATACTACTTCTTGGTCAGGTGTGGCTTTCAAATATTTTCTCCCTTGGTAGCTTATCTTTTTATCCTCTGAACAGTATATTAAACAGAGCAATGATTCTTAGTTGCCATGAAGTCCAGTTAATTCATTTGTCCTTTTAAGGGCTGTATTTTTTTGTGTGGAGTTTAAGAACATTATCCTAAACCCAGATCTTGAAGGTTCTCTCCTGCGTTTGTTTTTAACATGTTTAAGAGTTTTATATTTTATATTTAAGTTCAAAATCCATTTGGAATTCATTTCCATAAAAGGTATGAGACTTTCATCAATGTTCTTTCTTTCCCTCTGGATTTCCAACCTGCAGCATTTGTTGAAAGTTTACCATTTTTCCATTGAATTGCCTTGGCATCTTTGTCAAAAATCAGCTGAATGGCGCAAGCTGACTCAGGAATTTCCAACACTGGCCCGGGGATTTCCAGGGGACAAGACCACCTCAGCCTTGATGCAATTTTCATAAACCTTAGAACAAAGCTAATCCTTAACGATAATAATTTAAATCCCTTTGTGAGAGAAACATGTTATAACTGATCTGGACTGATTCTTGGTATAAGAAAGGGGGAAGAAAAAAAAAAAAACAGAGAGGAGGAAGGAGTCCTAAGACTCAGAGAATGATGCTGAATGAAGATCCTCATTATCTGTTGGTCATCCGACCGGACTGTTTGCAGCCCATGGCACCAGCCTTCTCCCACTACGTAAGGGTGTTCCCAGGGTGAACTGCTTA
The DNA here is from genome assembly GCA_963574575.1 of Galagoides demidoff. Taxonomy (NCBI): domain Eukaryota; kingdom Metazoa; phylum Chordata; class Mammalia; order Primates; family Galagidae; genus Galagoides; species Galagoides demidoff. Next base: position 7,509 of record CAUYQV010067913.1, on the reverse strand, counting down.
AGTATCAGACGGTGTCAAAGACTCATCTTTGATATGAAGTGAAACATAGGGGGGAAGTTGTCCCTGGGGAAGCTGGTTAACTAGGACCACCCTAAACCCTAAAACACAACAGGACGTCTCTACTGACCCTGTGTTGGGCATGGCTTTGTTACTACTGGGTTATAGGGAGAGTCCTCGTCCTCCACTAGACCTCACCCAATGGGGCAAAGGGGTGGTGCTTCATTACACGCTGGAATCTAGTCCCCCAACTTGGCCTTGGCTGCATGCGTATCCGTGGGGCAACGGCTTATTTGTGGAATTTGGGTAGAATAGAGCAGGTGTTGCCTATCTTTCTAAGTGGCTCCTTTTCTGATCCTGTGTCTAGAAAGAACAGGCTTTTCTTGGGGATTTTTATTTATTTATTTACTGTCTGTGCCTGTCACCTTTTCTGGGAAGGCTGGCTTCTTCATGTCTAAGACTGAGATCTATGAAGAACAAAGAAAACTCAGAGAACTCACCACTGTGTCACTCTTCCAGTCCCAAGGGCCCTTATCAGTCTCCCTTCTCTCTACTTTTCCAAGTTTCTTATGTTAATTTTATATGTAATGCCTAGGATTTTTAGTTTTATTAGCAGCAGGAATGGAGAAAGGTATGTCTACTCCATCTTCACAGAAGTACCCATATCTAAATTCATATTCTAAAGTTCTGTGGGTATTTATTTTTTACCTGAAAGATCCTATATCTCCTAGCTATGGAATTGGCTAGCTTATTTTATCAGAAGAGCATTTTTGTATTGGGAAGCTCCCTCCTGCTTCTGGAGAGGTGTGGAGATGGGAAGGCCGGACTGATCTTCAGAATAGCTTCTTCTTTCTGAACCTTGGACTCAGATCACTGTTTCTAACATGAAGACCTCAGCAGAAACACCTCCCCCTGCCTGGAGAGCATTTCCCATCTACCTCTTTCAATTTCCTAAGCCTTATATATTCTTCAACTTTCACCTTAAACATTACTTATTCAATAGACCTTTTCTGGTACCTAAATACTTTTGAGTTCTCTTCTGCTAAATGTTTCCAGAACACCTTATGCTTTAAAAAAAATCATCTCCATTATCATACTTTATTGCAGTCATTTATTTAATGTTTATTTTACTAAATGGCCTGCAATGTCATGGTGGTGAGAGGATGATGTTGTTCAATCCTGTATCCAACATCTGGTGTCTACTGCAGTACCCAGGACAAAGTAGGCACTCAACCAATTTAGCTTAAATGTACCTGTTTATGTGTTGATTCATAAACATCTGCTTATCTGATCACCCCAATCACCTCAAGTGCTCCTTGAAATTTCTTGGGCCACTTGGGCTTCTGTTTTGGAACTCTTGGACCTTCCACCTGATTCAGAAACTTAAACATTAGTGCTGATCTAAAGTAGGGGTTCTCAGGATCCTGCTTCAGTCCTAAGGTTTGGGTCCATTCTGGCTGCTTGTTGAGGAGGGCACACCAGTCGTTAAACTAACTTGATCTCAGCTCAGTGCCTGTAGCTCAGTGGCTAGGGCGCCAGCCACATATGCCGGATGGAGCTGGTGGATTCAAATCCAGCCTGGGCCTGCCAAACAACAATGACAAATACAACCAAAAAATAGCCAGGCATTGTGGCGCGTGCCTGTAGTCCCAGCTACTTGAGCAAGAGAATGGCTTAAGCCCAAGAGTTTGAGGTTTCTGGAGCTGTGATGCGACAGCACTCTACAGAGGGTGGCAACATAATGAGACTCTTGTCTAAAAAAGAAAAAAAAAATAGCTTGATCTCATCCCTGATTCCATGAATGAGTAAATTAGGTATAAAATCTCCAGGTTTATCCAGTCCAGTACACCTAAGCCATAACCAATAAAACTGACTCTGAGTGTGCTTCTCTCCCTGTCTGTGGTGTTGCCTGGAGCTCTCTTTGTGGTTGACTCCCCTTTGTTCATATGTCAGCTCTGGCCTGATCAAATGCAATGGGATATTCTAGCAGATTCTTCATAACCCCAAGCCAGTTCTTCCTTGCTTTGTCTCTAAGATCTTCTTTCCTCTGAAAGGTTCTCTCTTGAGTGTCTTCCTTACAACCCCCAAACTGACCAGTTATAGATCACAGATCTCACCATCCTAACTTGCTTCATGGACCACGTGACTTATTTTGCATTCTACGGTGGAGTCCATCCCCCCTCCTACTGGACTGTGCTGTGAACTGACTCAGGATCACATCCTTCAGTGCACATCCCCTCAAACGTTAGTCCATCTCTCTCCTCATTTCCTCAGTACCACACTCCTTCTCCAGGAGGTAGGATTTTTGACAGTTTTAAATCAAGGACTGAAATCTATACCCTTTAACATTTCCTTGACTTGATATTCCCTCTCTGATTCATTCTTTCTGTTCTACTAAGCTCCATTCCTCTGTGGGCAAACCCGTGATTCCCTGATACTTCTTTCATGGTTCTGTCCATTCTTAAAAACTAGGTGTTTGATGATTGGGAACATTCATCTCTTGGAAGCTTCAGTTACTTGTGTTTCTCCATGCTTTGGATTGTAAGCATTTTACACTATTATAATTTTGGCATCTCTGTTTCAAAGCACAGGTTGTGATTACCCAATTAGATTTTAAATCTATTTTATACTAGTTGATCAATTTTTTTTTTTCTTGAAGGAACAGATGGACACTTGAGAGGGAGAAGCAGAAGCTTCCAAGTTGTAATGACCTCTTGGCCAAAGACAAGACTGCCATGAATAAAACTCTGATTTTCAGGAGGAGCCTGAATACTTTACCTCATCATCCAAATGAAATTACTTTGAAATATTTTGTTTGGATGTGCGCTCGCTAATTGCTGATTTCCTGTTATTTTTGTAGGCGGCCCTCAGCATATTTGGCATGGTTGGTGGACCACTTCTGGGCATGTTTTCTTTGGGCATTTTGGTTCCCTTTGCCAACTCAATTGTAAGTATAAAGGACGAACACATGTGACTTTCCCAAATGGAGCAGCAGCTCTGGCTTTTTTCTAAGTTGTACAAATGTTGTTCCTCTGGTATCTATCCTTAGAGACCTGTCTTGAGGACTTACACCACCCATATTGGCTTTTGATGGAGTATTCTGCACATGTGAAGCTAAATGTGACCTGCTAGAATCATACAGTGCAATTTAAAATATAATATTAACTAAAGGAGCAATACATTTTATGTACTTATTTTCTTCCCCTTCTTATAAATTAATAGTTGGGATTTAAAGAATTAGATCAACAGGCTCAGATATGAAAGATTTAAGAACAATAAAGCTGAGAATTCTTGTGAATAGTCAGAGCACAGCAAAAATGCTGGGCATGGTGACCCAGGCCTATAATCTTACCTACTTGGTAGGCTGAGGTGGGAAGATCACTCGAGGCCAGGAGTTCAAGAGCAGTCTGAGCAACATAGAGAGGCCTCTAAGCAAAAGAAGAAAAAAATTAGCTGAGTGTAGTGGCATCTATCTGTAGTTCCAGCCACTTGGAAGGATAAAGTGAGAGGATCCCTTGAGCCCAGGAGGTTGAGGCTTCAGTGAACTATGGTCATCCTGCTGCACTCCAGCCTGGACAAAGACTGAGACCTCATCTCTTAAAAACAAACAAACAAACAAAAAACAGGCTTGCCACGACCCGTTGGGCTCCTATGGCCCTGGTCTCGGTTACCTGCAGGAAGGAACCAGGCGAAAGGCGGATTAGTAGTGCAAGCTTGTGGGAGATGGGCTAGCCCTCACTTTCAGGGTAGCCCAGAGCAGCCACTGCACCAGCCTTTTATTGAGACCGTACAACACAGGTGAGGGGAGTAATTAACAAATAACTACGTGCTAAAGGATAGGGCTCTTCTTCCACAAGGAACACCTGCGGACAAATGGCCCAAGGTCCACCCCTCAGCTGCAGATCGTCTTGCTCAGATGTCATCTGGCTCTTGGCGTCCCCTACAAGCTCAGCACCTGTAGCACAGTGGTTACAGCACCAACCACATACATTGAAGCTGGCAGGTTTGAACCCAGCCCGGGCCTGCTAAAACAACAATGGCAATTGCAACAACAACAACAAAATACCTGGGCATTGTGGCGGGTGCCTGTAGTGCCAGCTACTTGGAAGGCTGAGGCAAGAGAATTGCTTAAGCCCAAGAGTTTGAGGTTGCTGTGAGCTGTGATGCCAAGGCACTCTACCCAGGGCAACATAGTGAGACTGTCTCAAAAACAAAACAAAGCAAAACTAAACTAAACTTAAAAAAAAAATACAAATAGAGAACAGCAAAGAGAAGCAATAGGATCTTTATCACTTTGGACAGAAAGTTTCTACTCTTGAAATTTAAAGTTATAGCTTCCACAACAAGTTTTAGCCCCAAAGCGGTGATCATAACTGGGAATTGAATCCAGAAAGGGGTAATATCTCTGTCCTGTAGAGACATATCTGGGCTTAGAAGTACTCAATTTTGTTTGGAGCAAGTGATAACTAAATTATTTCTCTGAAATCCAAGAGAAACTCCACAGTCCTGTTACAAGATGAAGTTCCAAAGAAACTGGTAATGCTTGTACAGTTGTTTTTTTAGGCACGTGCAGAATAACCACAGAAGTATGGTTTCACATTCAGAATTCCCTTTTCCTCGTAAGGCATTAGGAACTGGGAAGGTGGGGACTAATAAGGTCTATTGTGGTTCTTATTACTAACAAGTCTTAATGAAGCATCATATGAAAACGAGCGTGGTAGAAATTAATCACGATGAACAGGACTTGTTTGTGTTTACCTCAGAGTGTTGAAGCTTTGATTAGGCTCTTTACCTGATGAAATGTGTGGTGTTTCATTGAGTATCTGAAAAACAAGAAAAAGATCAGCTTTTGGTTTTTGCTATTTGTTGTTATCACGAATTGCCTTCAGAGGAGGCCCAGCTGCCTAAGTCCAACATGCCCTGTTTAGTGGAGAAAGAGGCACAATTATTCCTGCCCTAGGAAGTACCTCTTTTTTTAAAATCATAACCAAGTTTTCAGCCAAGAGATTTTCTACTGTCTTTTGGAGTCACCTTCTAGCCTCCTTTTCCCCCTCCCTTCCTCCCTCTCATTCATTCATTCATTTCTTCATGTATTGATAAGGATTTATGGGCTTGTTTCTGCCCTCATGGGTTTTATAATTGGGTGGATCCTTGATGAAGCCTTGTACGGTGCTGAGAGTGAGCTAAATCTGGCCTGTCAAGAGCTGACCGCCTATTGCTCCAAGCTCATGTTATTTAAAAACACTTATTGTCTTCCTGCTATATATCCAGAACTGTGCTCCATGCTGGGGTACCAAAAATAAAGACCCTACTTCTGCTCTCAAGGAGTTCACAGCTTACGAAAGAGCTTACAGTCCTCGTGCCCCAGAGAAATCCCTGCTCTGGCCAGCATCCTCCTGCTGTCTCATCAACACACCATTCTTTTCTTCCTACCTGGTGGTTTCCTGGGTATCTTCCCACTTACCTGAAATATCCTTCTCTTTCCTGAGGCTCAGGCTGCCCTGTCTGAGTGACCATTATTACAAAAGCAATAGGGGAAATTTCACCGTGGAGGGAGGCACTTCCCAGCTCAAGGTTTGCCTTCATCCCCATGATTTGGAACCAGGGCCTCCATCATTCAGGGTTGGCAGAACAGTTGGGCTATTGGTAAACACCGTGTCTGTGTTGGGGGCACTGAGTCTTCCAAAGACTGGGAAACCAACAGTCTCCAGAGGGGACAAGTGGCCAAGTAAGTCCCCCCCACCTCCATCTCCATTTGTCCCTAGAGACCCCTGTCTGGAGGGTGCACTATCACAGTCATTTGTAAAAACTACTAGTCTTCCCCAGTTGTCCTGCATCACAGGCAGGGTCGCACATGCTGTTAACCAGAGGGATAAACCCCATGTCTGTTTTTGTCTGCATTGTCTGATGCTCAGACAGATGCCATTTGTTCCCAGATTAAATATGAATACAGGGATCAATTGGCCTGGAGTCAGCTATGCGCCTGTTGTAACTTTTAGGGTATGAAGAGATGAGGCCAAAGCATAGCGCTGGCCATGGAAACAGAGTGTGAGGATTCCAAGTAGGAGACATTTGAAAAGAAAAATGGACAGGAGGTGGCAATTGACTTCATAGGAAAAGGAAATGGAGTCAGTCGAGTCTCTAGGGCTCTGGGTGGACTGAAATGAACCTCTGGTGCCCTTGACCAGAGGCAGAGACCTTGCTGGGGAGAGTCCTTGCAGGAGGGGAGCCGTCAGTTTGGCTTGGACCATGTTGAACTTTCGAAAGTCAATTTCTGGCTCAGAGCAAATCATTATTTTTCTATAAAAGCACTCTTGTCTTGCAGGGAGCATTTGTTGGTCTGATGTCTGGATTTGCCATTTCTCTCTGGGTTGGAATTGGGGCTCAGCTTTACCCTCCACGCTCCGAGAGAATGCTGGTCTTACACCTTGAAACCTACGGCTGCAACAGCTCTTCCAACGGGACGAGTTGGGTGACAGCCACAGAGATGCCATTGTCTACCAGTGCTTTTCAAATCCACAACGTTGAAAGGTACTGAACTAAGTTTCATAATACTCCTATTTTTTAAAATGTATGCTATAGGCAGAGAACCATTTGCCTTTGACACTGGGATTTTGCCTAACTCTGAAATGGGTAGAACCTATGTGGCTAGCTAGAATATTTTCTTCAACAATAGCAAAAGCAATTATATGTATTTTCTTTCTTTCTTTTTTTTTTTTTTTATTAAATCATAGCTGTGTACATTAATGCAATCATAGAGTACAATGTGCTGGTTTTACATACAATTTGAAATGCTTTTATCAAACTGGTCAACATAGCCTTCACAGCATTTTCATAGTTATTGTGTTAAGACATTTATATTCTACACCTAGTAAATTTCACATATACCCTTGTAAGATGTACTGTAGGGGTGGTCCCACCAATTACCCTCCCTCCATCCATCCTCTCCCATTTCCCCTTCTTCCTGGGCTATAATTGGGTTATAGCTTTTATAAGAAAGCTATAGATGGAGACTTTACCTCTTACATGTTTACATGGATGGAGCTGGAATATATGTATTTTCTTTTTTTTTTGAGACAGAGCCTCAAGCTATCCCCCTGGGTAGAGTGCCATGGCATCACAGCTCATAGCAATCTCCAACTCCTGGGCTCAAGCGAGTCTCCTGCCTCCGCCTCCCAAGTAGCTGGGACCATAGGCGCCCGCCACAACGCCTGGCCATTTATTGGTTGCAGCCATCATTGTTGTTTGGCGGGCCCAGGCTGGGGATTTGAACCCGCCACCTTAGGTGTATGTGGCTGGCACCTTAGCCAATTGAGCCACAGGCGCCAAGCCTATGTATTTTCTTAATTTCTATAAACATTTGTACCTTATTGACAGATCTGGAGAAGACTTTAATATTAATGAAAAAATTCTATTATGGGTAATGGAATGAAGAATTATCTTTGAAAAACTTTAAAAATGAAAAGCACAATTATAAGATAAATATTGCTTGTATTGTCTTTTAAGTATACC